>JAARMF010000083.1:29553-120740 GCA_022844705.1 Toxascaris leonina
TATATATATATATATATATATATATATATAAACACCATGCTGTCATAATGCACATTTCAAATGAAGATTTGTGAAGTTGCAGGAAGGGCAAAATTTAATTTTGTAATGTCAAACGAGAAATTCCTACGCTCAGATGTTCGAACAACATTATATGGCTCATTGTAATGTATTCTTTTCGAGAAAAGCGTAAATTTCTTCAGTTCATACAAAAGTATTTGCTCATAATCATTTGTCAGCGGTCTATTGTTGAGGGATTCATCTGAAATGATATCTTACCTGAAACAATAGTGGAAGCGGTTGTGGCAAAACTCAATTGAAAGAGGAAAGAAGCATAAGCCCAGCCTTCTTTATGCGCTTGTTCGTCGTTTCTGCAATTAATGTTTCCTTCACTTTTCCTTTTCAAATATATCAGTTGGTTTGTGTCGCTTCCTTCAGCAACATTTCATGCTTGTACAATTTCATGAAAAATTTTATAATATTAACGAAAATTAATCGATCTATGATCGATCCACCATTTTACTTCACCTATAAACTTTCCATTTCTTCATGCTTATTACTTCAATAATCAACTTAATTATTTGTTGCCGGCATACATTAATTCGCCATCATCGGCCACAATTTAGATATTATTCAAACTATTTCTTCGTAACAATGGCGCAATCGATCTAGCTAAGCGCAAACATCAATACCCCCTAAGTGCTGTCAATATTTTCTGCACAGGTAAAGCTTTTAGAAATGGCATGACTGACAATTATCTTCAACGTCATGAACTCTCGAAATGCATTTTTGTCTTTTTAGAGTGGGTTCGTTTGACGAGAGAAGTGATTTACCAGTAATTTGCATCTCTAAGAACTCGAACTGTTGCATTTGCGAATCTTGTGATTAAGAATTCTTCGTGAGGAGAAGGTATGTTCACTCTGCCTAGGGCAACATGAATATCTCATTGAATTATGCTGAACAAATAAGCAATCTTGAGGCGGAATTGCAAAATTGCTCTGAATTAACTACTGAAATTCCCACTGGAATCTAAAAAAAATCATAAAATTAGCTGCTAACAATCTATGTATTCTGGGGCTAGCCAAAACAACTCTACTCCACTAATCTTGATCTTCTTCGATGAAAAGGGCAAAGAAATCTCATTAATGGACTTAATCGGCATTCTACTACTATGCATTATCTCAACTTAAACAACCGACTGAACTTGTTTACTTGATACAAAGAATCACATTCAGCGCAATTTTTTTTTGCAACCTTGTTGGATCATAGAAGAATCTGCCGAAACCTATAAAAGGATTTCTCAGTGATTCGTTGTCGCCATAACTGAGACCATAGCCGATCGCCCAATAGGATAAGCCACCGAAGACGACGTCGACAACATTTTTAACCATAATGTTTACCTCATCTTTTGCCGAAACACTTCCACTCTCCAGTAATCCAAAACCTGAAATATTCTGAGCTGAGAGGAAAGTTGGAAAACGATCGCTGTCGAACTCATTTATTTCAAAAACTTTTTTCTGCTTCATGTGGAGCTCATACATCTATATTCTACCATCTAACAGTACTATGATGACGGAAACTGCAGAATTTTCATTTGCATCAAACATATAGGGATATATCTTCAAATGAGCACTGTTATTCATCAAAAGTGGCTCTACGTGATGCTTACTTATACAAAAATCCTCAAAAATTTGGTCAGATTAGCTTCCGGCAGCAAAAAAAATTGTTCCAAACTAAGCAATGACGATGACTCGAAGGCGCACGACAATCAATCAGATATTCAGAAATGATTCCCGAATCTTTCACTATATGCAACTATTTTTTAAGAAACATTTCGCTAAAGTCACTTTCTATGAGTGCTTGATATGAACGTTGTGCGATAAAGTAACGTTTAAAGAACGATACGGTTGTCACTTTTTTGTGCTAACACGACCCTTCAAACATTTTACACGAAATCATTCCGCTTCTTGTCGAGATAGCTTATTTGCTTTCTCGAGTTGGCTTTAATATGAGGAAGCTATAAAATTAATTGAAGCAAATAAAGAGTGTGAATTGTATGATAAGCAACATAATAAATTTTCAATTTCTATATAATTGCTAATGGATATTAGCGCATTTGTGCTGCACGCCTTTGAAATCATCGAAGTTTCATGCTTATAAACGTGATAATCATAATGGTTATCGAGAGTCTCAAAAGCAAAAAGTGTCATTTCTATTAAGCAAACCTGAATGCATTGTGAAAATAATAAAGCTGCTTGTGATAATCCAAACGGCGTCATCTTGATAGAATTTTTCCACTTCAGCATTGTAAGTCCAATTCAACACATCGGTATAGTGCTCTGTCTCTGCAATCGAAACGACTAATACGGGAATACTCAAACCATAACAACATCTAGGTTGTTCTTAGTAGTATTCAGGCTATATAATGTCCATCATGTGCTACGTTGTGCCCAGGCAGCTATGATGACAGGCATTCAAGAAATAGCAACCAAATTCACGCACTGTAATTTGAGGTTTCAGTCGCATTGTGTAGTTGGGTGACACCAAGAGGACGAATGATCACTAGACACCTCGTATTACTGGCTAAGGACAAAGCTCGTCGAGTTTAACTAGAGGAATTTATTTCATGTTTTTTAAGCTGTGATATGAGTTATGTTTTTACTGAAGTGATCTGCAATTTTTGCTTCGAACTATAAATGAGCTCACTTTTTTATTTCCTTCTAACGTTGCAGCAAATTGTACAAATGTGGTACGGTGATGAAAAAGGTTCAAGAGACCCTCACAAAAGAGAAATGATTTTCGTTTTATTACGATAATAAAATCGTTGAGGGCGTTGATATGCACAATATTGTTTATTATTGTTATGATGTAATTTACTTTAAACGAGATTGAATTCTAATGAAATTTCCAGCGTTTGTTTTATTGATAAAATCAAAGTGCCCATTAATGAATGCATATTATGTTCAAGCCGTTAAANGAGAGAATGAGCCGTTAAAAGCCGTTAAACCGTTAAAGCCGTTAAAAGAGAATGAGCTACTGGAAATTCTCTTACGAATAAGTCCGAGTTTGATGCCGGAAGTAGTCATAACCAAATAGCTTGGAATTTACATAACCGAGTTGGTCCTTTCATTGCTTGTTCAATTGCATTTATGTAATAGTAGCTGTAGTGAGTGAAAATTTTTGACAAACAAAAGGCGCGCAACAAGTCCTGAAAACTTGCCAAGAAATTGATGATATTTCAATAAGCTGTAGTAGCGATTTACAACGGAAATGGAAATACGTCTCAAGGGATCGGCAGTGATAGATGTTTTTTTGTCAGCAAAATCGTCGAAGTTAAGAAACATTGAAAAACTGCGAAAGTATTGAAGCAATATTTGCTGTCTTGGTATACTAAACACCATGAAAACAATCGATTTTCGTGTTATTTCCCTCTGTGGAAAATCTTTAAAAAAAATTACGATGACCAGAAATTGGAACCGATCCTTCCATACCTTTCCCATTCCTTTGTTCTTCACTTCATCTATATTTGCCCTATCTTCTTTCCGCTCGCCTTTCCTCCCCCCCCCGGNCCCCCTCCCCCCACCATCCGTTCACTGGAAGAGATACGAATGAGTATTTTAAAAGGCGTCGATGTTTTGCTGTGGCATGATACGCAAATGAGAGATATCAATCGATCATTATTTCTCGCCAGTGAATGATGTGAGGAGAAGGGGGTTAATCGCTTTGTGCTGAAATCAAACAATATTTAGCAAAGATCCGCATGATGAATTTTGTAATGAGAAATGAGGAGATTTAAAAATCTCTATGAAAATAAAAGTGTAATTCGTTAGCAGAATTCAAGATCGAACAACGGACGATGATGCAATCGCTGAAATACCTACGAATCAAGAGCGTAATTGCTCGCATTAAATACGGAGGATGCTAGAGGAGATGAAAACATTTAGCATGTGAGTGGGAAGCTTAGAAAGGTGAAAGATGAATAAAGCGTGATGAAAAAAACAAATATATTGATGCAGCAAGAATGTGCGTCACTACTGCCATTGATTGGCATAAAACAAAGACTAAAAGTGCCCATAAATTATGCGTAGTGTTCAAATTAAATCGCCCCCTTACTCGCTACTAGTAATTGCAAGCATATAGTTTAAAGATATGCGCACTCTGTCTGCAAATTCAACTTTAATTACTTCATAGTTTAAGTGAGATTTGTGTTTTTGAGTAACTGCGATTTGGTGGTTGTGCGCTCTTTCGTCCTGATTCACACCACCTGCGCCCATTTAGCTTTATTTCCAGCTTCAAGCCAATCACTTCATTATCAACACTCACGCCATTATTTTGCTATCAGCCAACAAAGCAGATGTACAATACGCAATTCATTGTGTATTGCAAAGAAAATGTCGCTGTTGACAATCGCATTTGCGATGAATTTCTTTTCGAAATTTATGAGTATTGCTTCAATAGACATAAAAAGAAATTCACTAATTTATGGCGTTGTATTCATTAATGTGATCGACATAAATAGCGTGTGATGTTCAAATGAGACGACATCTTTGTGGGCGGCCTAAACTTTCTTTCAGCATCACTGCAGCATAAGTCTTCATTTTTATGTCGTTATTGAGATGGTCACATAATTCAACTTGAAATGAACTTCGAATTGCCATTCTTTAATAAACAACTTCATGAGACGAGTAACTCTGAGCATGTTTTGTACTTCGCACATTTTTCTCAAATCCATTTTCTATCAAAGATTAAGGCAGGAAGATGGAGGAGATGAAGCACTAGAAAGGTGATTCGATAGAGTGACTCACTGCGTGGAGGAGTTTCTAGTGTAGCAATTGATGAGAAGCCATGCATAAGCAAAAGTGATCGAAAAGTATAAGTGAAAATGTGCTCGTATGAATGTGGATGTTCCACTTTCCAATAACATTCGCTGCAAATTGACTGTGGACACGAAATTTTCGGTGAAAATCTCATCTTGACCTTTTAGCATTAGCCTCGTTTACGTTTTCTCATCTCGTGAGTACTTGCTTCGATTTAGCGCAGTTCACCTCGAATTATTTCAGTGGCAGGAAATATTTCTAAAACAAGCGTGTAATGGGTATTGATGTAGTAGGAGAGAGTAGAAGAGAGTATAGAGCAAAAAAGATATACTCATTCGGCATCTTTTCGACAACATCATTTGTATACATTGCAATTGAACTAACTCATCCAACTCCAAGAATTGCAGAGAGAATGGACAGACGAATTAAATTTTGATGTATGAGCCAATTTTAGGCCACAAATATTTTAGCTAATTGAAGGTTGCTTTGAGTTATGGATCGCAATATGTTGGCAATTGCTCCTCAAGCTTAGAACTGGCATCGAAAATGAAATTGCAACGAGACAGTGAGACAATGCGTAGCATATGTATTCGCAACACAATGATCATACCACTTTGCAATGTCTTTCGAAAAAGGCCTTTCCCACAACAGTTTGAAAACCAGAAAATAAAGTGTCATTATTTAAGCTATACAGTTATGCAATTGCAAGCATATCAGCATAGATATTATTATTCGTTGTAGAAGGGCATACTGACGAAGCGATTTAACAAGTTCAGAGCAATTGAAAAACATGTAGCGACGGATTTCATAAACACCCATATGATATGATAGCATAGCTGTAATAAGTGAGCCTACATGATAAATGAGTTGGGCATGGCTCAAATGTGTTTCCGAGCGACAACAAAGACAGGAGATGAAGTCATTCTGAAAGCCGGAAAGAAAATGCTCCATCGTGTAATGCAATCGAAGTGTCGATTGAGGTGCAAAAAAACTCAATTTTTTGTCTCATATTGCAATCACCTTTTGCTTCATTACGGTCATTCAACTAGACAATAGTTATCCAACTGCTTCAAGGGTTTCTTCTGTTTTTTTTCTTTAAAAATTGAAGTAACTCAAAGACAACACAATCAATTTGAACGAAAAAATAGTGAAGAGAGCATGAAAAAGGCGTCGCAGTGGTGTCACCTCGATATGTGAACATCACCTAAAAGAGACGGTTGGCGAACTTTCCTCAATGAATAGGCCACCTGCACCGGTTGTTTCTACTTTCGACGTTTCGTTCACGACCGTCATCCTCAAAAGACATGTCTACTCTTCGTCTGAACTTATAAATGAGAATACGATACGGTGGAACAGTAATAATAGATGCTGCCGGTGTTACGAGAATACGGTACAACTCTATTGAAGATACAGTAATAATGCGATGAAATGCTTCGATTCGGGTTTGTTCGGCTGTATTCGTGCTTAGAAGAATGCAGCTGTTGACGATGCGGTGGCAAGCATTAGTAGCTTGTTTTCGATGGTCATTAATAGCGTGCCGAAGATCACAGAAACTTTTATATCGTCAATTTCTGTTTTAATTTCTCGTCAGAACTGATGCCGCCTTGAGTATTAAAGATTCAGCTGCTGCTTTATTCATTCATTTTTTGTCAGCGCCGGCGATTCTGGAGCAGGCCACATGGCGAGCGTTGCTGCTATGAACTGAGATTAGCTTCTTTTGCTCTCCTACCATCGGTGCTGCATGGGAAGCCTAGCGGAATTTCGAGTCTTTCTTTTGACGCTGGGCCACTTTGTCAATATTTAGGTTTCTCTGAAGTTTTCGCAACGACACTATATAATCAGATGATATTCGTGCGAAAGTTTTTATATTTATAATTCCTCCGCTCCCCTCCCTCACAACGCCAGTCTGCACCAATCCTTATATGTCCCCCCCCCCTCCCCCTCCACCTTCTAGCTGTCTTACGAAGCCCACAGCTTTATCATACAATCAGAATAGGAAGGAGACAGGAGGGATGAGATAAGAATCCTCATATCAGCAAATTTCTAGTGCAACAAATAGTTTATGCTGTCAACGTTACGATAATATTCTTCGAAAGAGGAGCGGGGAGGGCGGGGGGTGGGGGAGGGATGAGAAATGAGAGAAAAATGTTGGGCCGTCGTCCTCCAAATCCTGATCAGTCCAATCTCTTTTTTTTGAGCTCATTGTTGCTATTAAACTACATCAGAATACCTTCTTGTCTCTCAAAGAATTTGATTAGCTGCAACAGTAATTTGATCGGTTGCAGTGCCGTTCACTGAAAATTTAATCACTCCTATTCTAAGGGTAATCTAATTAGGGTTTGTGCGAGCTGAATCGTAGACGATCGACTGATTGTCTACAAAACAATTCTGTTTTTTCCTGTTTATTTGGAAAGTCACAAAGTTCATGACCTTTTGAAACTGGGCGGAGGGAGTGAGGAGAGCGCACTTCGAGCCACCACAGTGATCTGAAGATTTCTAAGAGCACTAGAGTGTTTCTCGAGGGAAACAGTTGACGAAACCATAAAGAATGCGAATCAGAAGCCAAAAGAATGACATAAAGTACAAATATACGCATCCTTTACCACCGAACGGCCCATACAGATTCGTCGCCGCTTCAGCACTTCATCACTTTTGCGATCTTCTCATCCCCTAGTTGCCGTTCATGTTCGAACCCCTACCTGCCCTCTTCCTCCTCCATTGCACCTAATACCATGTTAAAAGTTTCTTGGCCACGATTAGTGGAAGTATTGTTGACTGTTCTGTTTTTCTGCTCTCGTTTATCGGTTGCGGTTCCGTTGAACTATTGTTTAAAATGTAACCTCTAAAAAGCGGATGTGAATAGAACGAGAACAAAGCAAGCATAATGGAGAGTTATGTGGAAATAAAACGATAGCTGATGGTGAGAAGGTGTGTGAATAATACCAATCCTGGCAAAAAAACATGGAGCATTATTCGATCGACATAAAGCGAAGCTAAAACATTCGTTAATACTGATTTTAAAAAAGAAGTTATGAGAGTTGGAAAAATGTTTATTGTTGATAAAATGGAATTGAAACATATCGGCTGATCTTGGCAAAATGAGTGTCGAATGAAACAATTGATCCGAGCAAAACAACGATGAAATGTCGATCATCCAAACATAAATTGCATCGAGAAAACCGATTAACGATGAGAAAAAAAAAATATGCGAAGTTAAACAAATATTTGACTGAAGAGCGAATGAAGTGTATTAAAGATGAGCGATGATAGTTTTCAAACGTTTTCGAATTGAAATAATACTCAATAATATCGCAAATTGCTTCACTTTTTGTGCCTCTTACACTTGCATACACCAATTCGAAACTCATAATAGAACTCAACAATTCTGTGAATTATTCTAAGCGTTACAAAATTACACTTATAGTTTGAAATTGAGGTTTTGGATCTTCCGCTCGGAATAATGGTTCATTAGGTCAGGATTTTTTTCTCTTTATTCGCACTGAAAGTTTAGATTTAAAGCTTAACCTTCGAAATTAACGTGGAGGATCGCAAGGCTTCGAGTTTTTCTAGCAGTTATAGAGTATTGGCACTTTTACATCATGCTTACATGTGGCGCTTTCCGCAGTGTATCACTTCATGTATATTAAATGCGAACCTTTTTATAGGCAGACAATTTTTCCGTTGTACATCCCACTCACCTCAACTACTCCTTGTTCCTATTAAGAGTTACGGAGATTAAGGAATGAGGAGAGAGGTGAGCGTGGGCGAGATTGATAACCAGGCAGAAAGTACGAACAAAATTTTCAAAAACTAATGGAGATACAGCTGCATCCGGTTGATACAGATGCAACAACTCATCAGCGCCAGTCATATCTTCGGTTGAATTATTCTGCGACTGTTTCTGGATTGTTCACACAAACACAGGATTCATGCGTTCAATAAGCTTCGAGAAAAGTCTATAATCGGAGATAAACGGCGAAAAAATAATGGAGTAATTGATGAGAACGTCGAACAAATGAGCATTCAAATTGCTAGCTCAGACGTCCAGTATTCGATTACAGTTTACTGTTATGCCTTATCGAGTGCTTCTTTGAACCGACCAACTGGGAATTGTTTTTATATTTTCATCAATGGTTAACTCACTCACCACTAGCGTAGTAACACAGAGCAAAAACAGCAGAAGTAATTACAACCTAGTTTGTTTCGGAGCGTAATGGGATTTACATTTTTATAGACTCTTGCTAGAAGAATTTAGGTGTCGTAACTAAAGATTATCTAATTCGTCGTTCATGTGTGAATGGAACGCTAAATGACAAGCATTTCCCAGTTGGAATCCCCTTTTGCTTGACGCCGAATTGTTTCGAAATGGCAGAACAGAGGCCGACACATGCTTTCTGCAGTTTGATCAAATGCACCCAGGAATTGAGCAGCAAGCTCAAAAACAATGGGGAGCTTCAAGAACTCGACAAGAACAATAAATAGCGGCAGAGCTTGCACAAGAAATTGACAAAATGCATAGAGGAGTTCGTGTCTGTCTCCTTTGATCCTCTGGCTCAATTACTATTATTCTAGAAACAATTCCCAAACTTGATGAATAGAAAGAGAATGGCTAAACGAGTAAACAGCGATGAGGACGGAAGTGGGTGGGCCATGCTCCACAGCAATTACCTTTCCTGGAGCACCTGAAAGGCAATGCTGGCGACAACGACGGGAGCAAAAATCCCGCATAGATCCAAGTCGCACCACCTAGCAAACACGATTTGCGTTTATCATTTCTCTGGTTAGGTGCTAACGCTTTCTATCTAAGAATATGTCGAGAATGGAGAGTCGGGAGGAACGAATAACAAAGAGTTATTTTTTCAGTTACAGGCGTTACACAAGATCGCCTTCTTTTCATGTGAACTACACTACAAATGATCGCCTTTTTTGCACTACACGTAATAAATTATGAGAAAAAAAGAACTTCAATTTTATATACCTGAAAAAAAAAGATCATTTAGCACTTGAGCCTATCGATGAACTTTGCAAAAAAAATTTGCTGCAACTTGTTAGAAACGATATGAGGAAATGAGAATACGTTTATTATTTTGAACCAGCTATTGTACTCTATGATTTGAAATTAATTATCATAGTTTATTATCTCAAATTAATTACAGCGTTCTCTCGTTGCAATTTAACTATCTTATTGTCAAAAAAAGACCACTGCGCAACTTTAATTTATATGCACAACGAACAATTCTTCATCGTCGCATAATTTTCTACAGTACATTGCTTTAAAGCCATTTCCGCGTATCGAACTGCAAGCTGATAATTCTTTCGATCTCTTACACACTGATAGCGTCGCTTAGCAACCCTCTAGAGTTATTGGAACGTTAATATTGCTCACTGTCTTGTTCAGGTATGGTTCACTCTTCTATCACTTTCTCTTGAACAGAAAGAAATCTATTCCGGTGAAATGTTCATGAATTGATTCTTTCGTAATTTTGTAAAAAATTCTGAAGAAAATTCAAACTTCATCCTAAATGAAATCATAAAATCGGCGAATCAGTATTTTGAAAGAATAGTTGAAGCAGTTGGTGCTACAGTATATACTGATCTAATCTGATCAGATAAATGAGATCAAAATTTAGGTACATAGAAAGTGATCTGAAATGCGAGTTGAATGGGAAGGTTTTTCAGAAAAAAAAAAACACAAATTTCTCAAGCGACCATTCTCACTTTCAGAATCTCTTGCAATCGATAGAGCTTCACTAATTTTAATGAAATCTCGAAAACAGGAAAGTATAACAAGCATTTATAACGTTCGGATTAAGAAGTTGACAAGATAGCAACACGAGTGAATTAACATCCCTGATTGTAAATACACATTGAGGAGATTATCAGTTGTTTTCTAGAAACTGAACTCTATTCAAATTCAACGGATACTTGCACTGGAAAGGAGAAATAAGGGGAGAAGTGGCGAGGCAGAGGTCTTCTTTTAGCCTTTGATTAGGCACTCAGATTGGAAATTTAAGATCCCACACCTTTTAGCTTTTGAAACAATCACTGACCACATGTCTGGCAAAGCTAAAGACACAACATTTTTTTTTCGTCAGCGTTATTCGAAGTGTGCATGCGTAAAACTTAGGTGATTAACACGAAATTCAATTAGAACGATAAACGGCCATATCGATGGATCGAGGAAAACAAAGTAGAAGCGAGCATATGAACAAAGATGAGGCGTGGCTATTGAGATACGGACAACTTGGCTTATCTTTCTGGCTTATTGCGCCCCACCGCAAGATTGAAAGCGTTTGGTCGTCACAGCAACCGGCTTCAATTGGCCATGCTTAGTACACGTGAGGTGCTTAGTGCTTGTGATGGCCATAAAAAACAGCTTGAGACCATTTGCTCGACAAACTTATGCTTTTAATTCCTCTTTTATACGCAGGACAAACGTTGATCGTCGCCCTCTGAAATGAAGCATAAGAAGTGATCCATAGACGGATTTGCATTTTTGAAAACGTTTATTTTTTTGAAGCGATTTTTTTCAGCAGATAATTATACAATCTCATATTTCTAAGTGATAACGACATGAGTGAGGAGCTAAAATTCTTGAAAAATGCCACTGAACGCAGCCAATGAAGGGAAAGGTATGATATGCGAGATATGAACATATCATCGCGATTTCTGCATAATTACCCATACATGGAGACTTGGTTATATAAATGTCGATTATTATTATCATAAATATTATTTACATATTGATTAGTTTATTATTAATTGGTTATTACGTAAATCAAAAGTCGATGACTAGAGCATCAAAACCAGATCAATGAGTGCTTAAAATCCTGACAGCATTTCGACTAAAAGCTTGATTTAAAGGTTTGTTGCTGAATATAAGCACAATATAAGCAATAACATCGAATTTCATTTTTGCTGCACGAAACATAACTCAAATCGTCGAGAAAAAACTCATAGCAATAATATTTAGATTAATGCAATTTATGACGTTAACTTTTGTCTTAACTGAAGATATACCTCAACTTTAGGCTAAAATATGCTATGAAATGTGTAAAGCATTTTACAAGTAAATTCCAAAACCTGAAAAGTGTAAACTAATAAACTTCGCCAATTGAAGATGATTTATTCGATAGAAAATAGGTATGAAACGTTATTCGTTTCATTCACTCAATGCCATTTCCTATGATTTCTCGAATGTAACTCTCTTTATCGCATATATTCTTCAACGCAAAGAAACTTTTGAATGCTCTCAGAAAGTGGCTAGACAATTATTTAAAGAGAATGAATTTCAATTTCTTCTCTAAGATAGTTCGATGATTCAAATTGTTTGATGAAATAAAAGTTCGACTTCCGTTAGAGGCCGTATAAACATCTGATAGGTATTCCTTGTCATCAATTTCGGAAAGCAGTTTTGAGTCCATTTCAGAGCGATTTATTTTACGGGCTTTAGAATTGTGTGCTTCTTTCCTTGCAACAAAAGCAACAATTACTCAAAAATTTTAAAAGATTTGCCACCAATTATTAGATGATATGAATTTATTTTGGATTCGATAAATCGAAAAGAAAATTATAGCCTCTGTGAAATCTTTTTTTTTGGAATTTTGCAAAATACAATAAGAGTGGAGCCTGTAAGAGAGATTATCAGCCACTTAGTAGCTTCAATACATAACTGAAAAAATTTTTTAGTTCACTCGAGAGCAACGTTCACCGGTATGGATAATAGCTTTTTTTTCTTATTCTGTGAAATAAAAGCTTTTAAGAGTGTTTCGTTCGAGGCGTTTTCTTTTTTTTCAGAAAAAGTTTATATTTGCATGATAGGATAATATAGTCACGCAAAGTGCAATTTATAAATGATGAAAGATCGTTCAACCATCCCACAAATTTAATTCACACCTGATGATAATGACCCAGTTTATGCACACCATCGTTGCCGCTCTGTGTAAATTATGTGGATTTTCAAATGATGCTTGCCTGCGAGAAGCATATAAGATTTCGTTTTGAAGCACTTTAAATGGTCTGCGAAAGTGAATGAAGCATCAGCGACACAGATCATCGATGCATGAAATAGGTTTCTACACTCGTTGCAAAGGAGCTCATAGGCCGCACTCTGCTGTGACAAAGCAAATAACGCTTTTTTTTTTTGTTTCAAGATGAAGAGAATCTCGAAAGATGAGCTTTCATCGCTCAATGATTCTCAGAATCAATAAATAACTTCGTGCATGACATTTTAAGAACAAGAAAGAAAAATTGTAATGGGACATGCTTCTATGTCATTGATTATATTAACGCTTGTCCAAACAAATAGTAAAGAAGTGAACTACATAAATGCATCTATCAATTTGACATTTATGGCTTCTCGTATACTTATCAAACATCGGATCTAGATTGAGATTCTTGTTTAACTTTTTGTTATTAGTCATGTACATGTCGTCAAACAGGTTCCCCTCTTATGAGGAAATTCTGAACATAGGTGTATAGAGAGAGGAATGTAGTCTTTCTGTTGATGTTATCGTGAATCCACGACAGGCAACCTTGCTCTCTATTAGTGGATACTCATTTAGAATCCCAAATAAACGCGATCAATCGACTTTTGCACCACTTTTTAGGCTTTTTTTTCTGTTGCAAATTATGTGCTTCCTTTAGCTGAATTTTAGATGTCGCGCATATCTTTCGAGATATTGGAAACCTATACGCTTGTGCTTGCAGGCTTATAAAAATTATCTTATCGTCCAAAAAATATTACTCCGCAAGTTATATTCTCAAACCGCAATTTTTGTCTAATGCAGCCAGCATCGAAGCAAGGACGTCAGCAGTTTCTGAAAATTTCACTAGGTCGCTCCTATCCAAAAGATGCCAGAGGCGAGCCGACCATCTGCATCTGCTCTATGCTCTTTTCTACACTGCGATATGTTTACCGCTATGTAGCGGGTTTGAGTCAAGCGCATCGTAGCTTTAGTATTGATAACATTGGATTGCATCAGATATTTTCGTATTAGGACCGTCGTAGACCGCTTCACTGCCGATGGTTTTGTACCCGCACAGTTTTTGTCTGCGGCTTATATCGGCATACCGTCCAGTAGGTAGGAAAGCAACCTGTTTCCACCACTTCTATTTAATGATGGGAAACCAAAACATCCCCTCATATCGTGGATGATCCAGGCGTGAAACTCGTAACATATCTGCACTGAGGTGGATATTTTGTCTATTTTAAAAGGAACTTGACAAGGATGAATTGAACTTCTGTGGCTAATATCCGGTCTCTTCTCTAAAGGTCACTTGCTCGTCTCAGTTGCAACATTGTTGAATTCAATTTTATTATCACAAAATTAAAATAAAAATAAACGATCATAGACAAGCATCTTTCCTCTCTCAATCTTAGATCAATGAGCTTGTGCTGAAACCTGGATCTCGGCAAAAAAACTGCTGATTAAACAATAAAAGAGGAAAACAATGTTGTAAATAATTTCGATGGCAGATCCACCGCTGAATCCATTGAACTGTTTCCTTAAAATGCACTTTTCAAATTCACATAGATAGAAATATCACCGCAATACCCTCTCATCACTTTGTCTTCCTCCCTCCCCCCCCTCCCCTTCACTTTCCCATCCCGCCTTCACCTGCTGTTAGCGAAAGTCAGCATAAAAACATGTGCTTTTGATATAGCTTCTTGTTAATCACAAATGCGAATTACGCATGAGGAATGGCATTGGCAACGATGCCTGTACAAAGAAGCACTCGAATTGCAAGAATGGGTTTGCACCATTTAACATGGATCACAATGAGCAAGCAAATGCAATAAGCATCATAGTTGATGGTTTCGTCAAAGGAAAGTGGCATCAAAAGTGAAAAGTATGAGCTCAATAATCACATGCAATTTTCAGTATCTGAATAATTCGACGGCTTTAGTTGTCCTTTTTGCTCTCAGTTGACTCTTCTGTAACAGCCGGATAATCCTTCGGATTGATACTTCTTTTACCATAGAAGCCACCATATCCGCAGCACATTCCAAGACCACCCATGCCGTACATGCCGTATCCTCCAAGACCATAACCAAGACCGCCCAAACCCATGCCGTAACCCATACCAAAACCCATGCCTGGAACATATTATCTCTCGATCTAAAAGAGCATGAACTACAAGTTGGTAAAGTTGAGCCAGTACTACTTGCACTTGGGTAGGGCCAGTACTACTTGCCAGTACTTACACACTACTTGAGCCAATGGGTAGGAAAAACATGGAACATTAGAAAGGGCACCGAATCGAGCAAAGTTTCTTTGTCATTCTATCCTCTAAGCAGTCGGTCGGATTTTCCACACCACATTCGTAGGACTAGAAGCTATATATCCCACCGCCTTCGTCCATGCTTCTTCCCTCCTCGCCATTTTATTTACGTGAGCAGCTCTTAGTCCATCACCTACCATCTACGAATGTTGTTCTCCTTCCACCTTTCATCTCTCTTCAACATCTTTTGCACATGAAGGCGAGCCCTTCGATTATTCGTGTTATCGTTAAGCAGCATTCGAACATATAAACTGCTGATGCAAAGCAGAAGAGGACTATAAAGATCAGCGTAATTCCCCAATATGCTCATGCTTATTAAAAATTCAAACATAAAAGATATTTTGCACAACGAACAACCTTTAACGCAATATGTACTAAATTCATTGGAGTAATTATGAATGAACAGCATATTTTCGTTTTTGTAATTGCATTCCATTCCCGTCAACCTTTCATTTATGTCATTTAAAACGAATATTGCTAAATATACTGCAAATTTCAAGAATTTGACTCATTTTCAAATATCTCAGAGAATAATTCTCGTCGAAGGACACAATTTGTACTCAAAAAAAAAGAATAAAAGAAATTCTTCAATTGCGAAGAATTTATGCAAGTGCATATGCGACATTTCCACGTTTTTGAGTGTACGAAATTGGTTTATCAAACATCATACAAAATTGTGAGAATCAAAAGCTTCAAAGAGATTGTCGATTTTTTTGTTGTTTTCAGGTGAAAATTCACTCGTTAGGAACATTTAATGCAGTGTCAAAATCTGAATAGCATAGTTTGGCTCACCGATCCTAAGGAGAGCAGCATTTTGGAAGAAAACTCTGATTTACTCGTTCGTTTACTCACTACAAAGTGGGAAAGCTGATGTGTTGCGTTGATTTTTGAGAAGAAAAAAGTGGGAGATTTTAGCGAAAAACGCAAATGTGAGGATATCAAATTATTGGATTAGCACGTCGAAAATCCAGTCGGCTTGCAACGAATATAAATGCAAATGGGAGTGAAATTATGAATCATAAAAAATACGCTTTTCATCAATTCCTATAATTAAGCAATGCTGATACCTTTATGGCCCTTTAAAGAATAGCTTACAAATTTCAGTTCATCTCTTCTCGCATACAAAATAAAAATAGAGGGAGATTTTCTACCATGGAGAATACACCGTTGAAATAACGAAACGATTGTCACATATGCCACTGAGAATTGCTATGATGCAGCTTTGAATGTACAGATTATCTGCGCAATTTCAGCGCTTCAAACTTCTTTTCACTCTTGTTGCGAATTTCCGAATCTTTTGCGCATTTATATTGTTTCTTTAATTAGTGCAGGATATCATTTGTAAAGTGAATAACAGTTATAACTTCTGAAGAAAATCTTTCAAATGGCTTCCTCAAAGCGGAAATCAATCTCTTTCAAGAAAATTGTGAACCTGGAAAAGTGAGAGAAAAAATTGGTGAGAATTTTTTTGAGAACTTTGAAAAATTCATTCAATGTTCATTAATCGTTTCGAATGTCATCTCAATAATAAAGCTAATATTTTGATGTGGATTATATAAGCGCCCCCTCGAAGAATTTGAAATAGCACAAAGGGATTTATTTTAGGGAGTAATCTGTTGTCGTTTCGATATTGTAAACACTCAGAACTAACGGCATATTTTCTAAGTTTCCGGACAGAAATATGCGAATGCAAAATAATCGCCAATAAAACTACGATACGAGTGAAAGTTCCCGAAATTGATTTTAATCATATTTGAGATTATTAAGTATTTAGTTGAACGATTAGAGAAAAGAGTTCTCGCAAAATGAACAAATAAACTAATCAACAGTAATATTCGCAACGTTTTGATAATATTATCTTATAATTTTCGTTTCAAAAAAATATTTATTCAAAATTTTCCATTATAGAATGAGTTTTGACCGCATAAGTTTTCAAGATCTTAAAAAAGCACTAGCTTTAAATTATTCCAAAAAAAAAAAATTAAGTGGGCGATGTTGTAAAGTGAAAAATAGTAAAATGCTTTACCGTAACCCATCATTCCATAACCACCAAATCCGCCGAAAAATTGTGCATCAGTGACTGCAACAATGAGTAGAGCACAATAAATTAGCTTTGCGACGAAAGAAATAGCCATTTCAACGAATTCTAAGAGAATTGATGGGGGGGGGGGGGGGGGTGGGAGACANTTTACTGTACAATGATTCCAATCTTGCATTAAATAGCGCTTCAACGCGTAACACGAACAATTGAGCACTTTGTCGGAGTCAACAACGAGACGCAATGTTTGTTCAAACATCGTGAGCGCTTCGATACGCTAAGAGATATTTTTCTTGTCCATTATTCCAATGTCATTTCAGCCGTCAGGAATATTTTTTATGCATTTCTTAAATGGAATTTTAACATTTCTGTATGTTTAGTGAAAAAAACAAACAACGAAACACACATATAACTACAGCCGATCATATTTCGATCACATATAAAAGGAAACTTTTTCTTTTTTTTTTCGATGGATGCAGTAAACGTTAGTCATGCTAATGCAGTTCGTATCCATTAGCATTCAACTACTAAGCTTGCCAGTGCGGTTGCGCTTAGAGCACAGCTGCGTCCGCATCATCATTTGATATTGAGCTTTTCGCTTGTGTAAAATTTTCGGACAATTTGTCGAACAATCCAGTTATTTCCGATATGCTTGTGTATTGACCACACCTATGGTGGGCATCGATGCGCAAGTGAAATTTTGATAGAAACATAAGTGAATATAAATAAAATAACCACAGACGTTTAAATTTCTGCCTTTTATGCTGATAAGTCACTAGTCGGCAATTCAAATTGTTTGAAAGCACTTTTATTTATAGTTTGGTGGTGTTAACTTTTGAGAAAGGTCGTGCCGCATGCAAGAGTGCAAGGATACTCACTGATTTTATGGTACTTGATTATTGCAAAAATTTAGCTAGTGGTAGATGTGAAAAAAAGAGCTTTAGCAACAATCGAAAACTAGCCTAGCCTATCTATAACTTAAGGGCAGTGTTTTCTATATACGGCTGCAATATATGATGCTGTGTGCGACAATGCTCATTCCGTATCGTGCAATATGCCTATCAGATGGTGAAGACAACAGCAGAGGAGCCTTTTTGGAAAAGGCGACGACCGATACAATACAATGATCATTTTTGTTGGCATTGCACACTAAACCCAGAATCTGGCCATTGAATCATTTCAGATTAATTTTACTGGCTAGCACTTTTTAAGCATTCAAAATCAACTGCGAAATATGTAATGCTAACTTATTAACGAACCTCTACATCACGTAAACAAAAAGCTCGAATTCACATTTCGATTATTGGCTACTCTCGTCGTTTCTCACTTTCATCGGTCATCTCTAATGAATCTTGTAGGACTCGTAAATCACAATTGTTTTATTGCTTGTCTCTAATACCTTGTAATTTTCATTCAAATGTCGAATATTTTCAACTTTTATGAAAAGCCCACTATGTTGTTTTTTTTTTTTGGAGGTGTAGATAACTAGAGCGTATCTCGAAGTTGACACCTCATCTGCGTGCATTTGGAAGTCGTTCTCTATATAGATTACATTGCAAAAATGATTTGGTGAATTCTGCAATGACAATGAGATCGTGCTTTTTAGATATGCATTTCAATTGGTTTATAAAGTTGCATCTGAATAATTCATCGCAATCAATTTCAGTCATATTGCACTGTAGTATTTGCTGTTGTTCTAGACTCATTTTCATTATTCGAGCAAAAATCATTTCCTTACTTATACTCATTTCGAGAGTTAATGATTTTAAATACAAGTATAATAATTGCTCGGGGAAGCATATTTACATGTCTGAAGTGAGAAGGAAAAAATGGCTAAAAAAAAACTGAAAATCCCAAAATACGAAGAATTCTTTGTGGGACTATTTCTCTATGTAAATATATTCATTCACCTGCAAATCCTCTGTTGGACTTACACTACGTGTTGAATGATTTAAGTTATTCTCTGTTTTCTTTTATATTAGTGAAAAGTGTCCGATGTAGTTGAGTTTAATGAAATCTCTCATCCTCTCCTGTCCTCTATCCTCTCCAAAAAAAACTTGAAAGGAGTCATAGCATTGGATTTCCCTATCGTAATACAAAGTGAAGGAATGTATTGCCTATCTTTGATACAGTATCATGCATTACTTGAATCGACATCATTTTGCCTTAGTGCATCAACTACCCCATAATATTTATTATCTCATGTGATTTCTTTCTATATTTCGAAAGTCTAACCACATTTGTCCGGCCGTCTATTTACTTGCTTCTGTGGTTGATTGCGCTCATAAAACATCAAAATATCTGCACTGCTCCATCGTTGTTAATCCCTTTCCTTGAAGACAGTTGATTATGTTCAGGGTTCGAAGAGGTATTTTGCTTTCGATATCCATTGCATCAGGGCGTCTATAGGAATAGACCTCTATAGGAATAACGACGTCTATACGAAGAGTATTTAGATCTCATTCTGGTGCTTGGTGCTGACCACAAAAAAAGCATCTTCATAATTGTTGGCTTATTGACCTCCTGGCACTATCGGCATTGCACCAGTGAGAACTTCCGATATTTTGATGACGGAAGTGAAATTTTTGAAGAAGCAAGAATTGTTTGCATAATTGATGATCGATGTATTTATTAAGTCGGAATATTGAGATCGTTATCATTCAAATTCATCAAAAGATTTTTTTAAGCTCAGAAGCATTTTGTGAATTTGCGATTTCTTTTATATCCCAGGAGTATCGCGTTCCTCAAAGAAAATTAAGCGTCCGATTTGTTCTTCTATGCATTTAATTGATCTCTAAAATCACACCTGAGACGCTACTTCAGATCACAGCACCAAAGTTGCTACCTTCTTATTTAGTATTCTTATTTCGCAGCGATGAATTTTTCCTAGTCACTTCAGTTTACTTCTTTTCCGTTTGATTTGCCCGGAGATTTTCATTCGTCTATTGTAATTTGCGTTTTATTTCTTAGTCATAGCAATTGTAACTAAAATAATAACTTCTTGTTTTCAGATCTTTGTTTATTGCGCTAATAATTGGGTAACTCGTAACTTCTTAACGTACAGGTAATAAATGTTATTCATTAATCTCCGCTTTTGTTTTTTTATTTGTTTTAATTATTCAACGACAGAAAAAAATGTTGCACAGTCGGTTGAGGCTTGTCCAAAATAATTCAGTTGACAAAGTTCTTTTGTTGAATGGAATAAACACCACTAACACTTGAAATAAAAACTTTGAGATCGAGCGAAGTCGAATCATGGTGCAAAAATATATAATTTCATGTAAATTTATGGAAATAATTGTCGGATCAAATAAATTTCTACTGGAGCGTAAGTACATATTTATGGAAATAATTTAGCAAATATTATACGAAACAAATCGGCGAGAAAGCGAAATTTATGGATCTGTTCCGGAGAATGGTTCATTTCCGTCTGTTACAAGATCGACGGTGGTACGAGACGCGTGACTGAGACAAACTGTAAGCTATACATTATAGACATTGAATCTTTGTACAAAACGTAAAGCAAACATACGAGAGAAATGTTTGTTGATTTATGTGTATACGGCCGTTTGTGAACCGATTGACTAAATCCTCTTGCCGATCCATTGTTGAAAGGATGTTATTGCTGAGAATTCCTTCATTCCTGTGCTCTTTTCATCGCATCTAGCGAATGAAATGATGAACTTGCAATTCGTTAATATCATTCAGTGAGATTATAATAGAATTTAATAAGATCTAGAATTTCTATGTTTACGAAATTATTGAAAATACAGTCGATATTCAGTGAATATGTCGACCTTAATTATAGTCGAATGAATTTAAAGGTGATCTTTTTTTGACTCACAAATTTTATTTACCATCGGTGGTTATGGCATTTTCATGAGTGATTGCGTCAATATGGAAGTGCGAAATAAACGTTTGTCCTTGCACATGTACTCATCTTTAATCACTTCAACACATGATGTTTGACTAATTAGAATAGCTGCTATTCACTACTTGACGAGTGATTGCTCAAGGATATGCATCCTGTGCACACTGTACCGCCATTTACACTTTGGAGGGCATACAGCACCCCCCTCCATTTCCCATCCCCCTTCTCTCTCCCCCTCCCCCCCCCCTCCCCACTCCTCCAATCCACCTCCACCAACTAACTAGAAAATATAATGTGGAAATGAGCAAAGAACTGAAAATGCATTCTAACAATTCGGTTGAACTAACAAAGAACACCGTTTTGAGTTATTCTCCTATAGCATTCCTTAAATGGTTTTGCTAATCACGGCGAGTCGCATTGATGATATCGTGAAGGCTTATTGTATTTCAGTGATGATTGTAATTCTCAAGTAGTCTCTAACGAGTGATGCTTCTGAAGCATATGCTGCCATAGACGACTATTTATGTTTCTTGGGAAAGCTGCTATCCACTACTTCATCGACAAATTGATCATTTAGTGTTTACAATGCCACGACTACCAAATTCTTTATGAATATATAGCTGAATAATGTTATGATTATTTTTGACACATACATAAAGTAGCAAAACTTAGGTGAAGCCAAAAATCGGTAGCGAAATATTGAAAATAACTAAAGTGAAGCTCGCTCGTTCGAGGTCAAGGAAATCTGAATCGGAAGTTAGATCTATGAAATTACTTAAATTTTTCGCGAAATAGGAAGTGTCTCTCGGATCCCGTTCGCCGATTGGTTGCAACGAACACTGAATAAATTCTTTGCTGATTTCCACTAAATGACCACATATGACAACTTTCTCTACGCACCACTTCTCCTATTCTTTTTATTTCTCTTCTTTATATCTTCTTAAATCATCACCACCATACATTCGTTTATTTCGCATTGTGCAAAAAAAAGACCAATCAATCAATGCAACAATATGAAACCGGATTATCCGAGCTGAACTGTTCGGGTTTCAAGGGAAATTTTGAATATATATGTAATATTTCGCAGTAGTCGAGTAACACAGTCACATTACAAGATGAAGCTTCGATAGTATTTTACCTTTAAATGTTGCGGTCTTTTGTAGCAAAATGTTCAAATTGTCGAGGAGAGCTGCCTCAAATTCGATGAAAATTGCCGCGCGGACTCGCACTTGCATCTCCTCAGTTCGCGCACTACGCCCTCAAAAGCGTTCGATCTAAGCAACTAACATTTACAGCCATCACAATACATGTCTAGAATTTCAAACAAATTATTCATCGCTTCTTTCTGAGCGGATTTCTTAAGAATGCGACCTGACGCCATCTCGCAATCCCATCAGGGGTGAGCCTGAAATCCAAAAAAAGACTCATCAATTATTGCTGCACTTAGTCTACTATTGATTGTTCTCGCCGAAGTGCAGAATATCTTCACTGGAGAAACAACAATTCAAAGTGGGAGCTGTGAAATCTCAACTGCTAATTCCTAAATGATGAACCCATAAGTTATGGACCGCAAGGTTGCAAAACTACTAAGACTTGGAGGAAAATTTCTCAACTTTAAGATCACTAATGTCAAAAACTCAAATCCATCAATCTTCGTCCCATTGAGTGGACTCTGAGATCCTCATTCGATAGCCTTCTCTATTCCGAACTTCTGCAAAAATCTCCATCCTTCAAGCTCCTTCAACAATAAAATTTATTGAGTAAACCAGCCAACAACCAACAGAAATTTCACCAGCAGAACTAGAAAAAACAAAAACCATAGGCCAGCATCATATGAAGGCGAGTTGCTCGAACAGAACCCATATTTGGGTACCCATAACAATAAAATGTGGCACAAAACTGGTAAATCTAGAATCCTCTAGCGCAAAATTTCAACCCGCAAAAAACACCCAACGAGCAACTGAAATAAACAACTTGAAATCTTCAAACTGCTACAAGAGAGACAAAAGATTACCAGCCTTTGCTAAAAAAGTGGGAAAAACCGGATCTGCAGAACAACCAAACCCGAGCAATTCTGTGAGTTCTCTCCTCCTCCCCTCCTCTCCCACAAAAAACAACTGATTTCCTACCAACTGATGTAAGTGGACCATTAAAGATAAATTACTAAACAAGAAAAAAAGAGACCGCTTCCGCTGGGGCAAACAATGGTCAAAATAACCTAATAGAGTGGCCAAATTTGAGATAATCTGCAACTCGAAAATAAAACAAGCCAAATAAAAAAGATAAAAGCAACGAAAAATTCTTGTAAATGATAAGCGAGTGCAATACAAGGGGTTTATGGAAGTACATTGCCGAGGAAAATGGTATAACACTATAGTGTATGGACCATCTCCATAAGACGACATCATCCATATAACAGCACTGCGTTTACACGAACAACAAACGTCCAGAACACGTAATGCCCCATTAGCAGACAAATACATGAATGAGCGGGCACAGAGGCCACCATAAACAGCGGTCTTCAGTAGATTATCTCTTACAGTTGAATGCTGCACACATTGGCGCCACTTGTAGTCGTCCATTGAGCGATTCCACTCATCACCATTCACATTAGCTGCAGAAGGAGCACCACTGATGCTTAATCCCCAAAAATTTTTGGGGAACGATTTGGTGACGAGCAAAGTCGCCATCAAGCACGCAAGCGAAATAACTGAATGAAACTTTAATAGAAAATATCTGCGAGTACACCGATAAACGACCGGTATTTTTCGTACAACAATAACAGAAATTGAAATGTCGATTCAGAGAAATCAGAACTGCCGACGAAGTACAAATAAATAAAACAGCCCACGTCCACTATAAAAAAATACTGCAAATGAAAATTTAAGCGTTTAACCGACAAACGCAGATCGCCACGATGCCGAACGCAACCTGGCGTAATTTCGTTAGCACACTCAAAGACTGGCGGTTTACTCCTCTTCGATTGTTGTCTCTTGCAGCTTCACTTTTTCGGTCGTTAGCGGAACGGTTATTGTTTCTTCCACCAAATCCTCCACATCAGTTTTCGATGTATCGACTCCGCCTGACAAAAGCAATCTCTTAGGAAAAAAGAGCGAACTTCAAATGACATCAACCCCCATTCCCTCGCCTCCCAGATGAACAGACAACTGTCGAAAACGAAACAGCCCAACACATTTCCTCTACTTGTGAGGCAAACAAACAGCTGACCTCCAAAGTTCCGCACCTGCTCATTCATATGAGCAGCAGTACAGATGAGATCGAGGACGCGGAGGAGAAAGGAGGAGCTAATGCGCGTCTCAGCAACGTGTTCCTGCCCGAAATTTGCCAGTTACAATCACAAAAAGCCCACATTTCTGTTACTTTCTGCAGCACTCATATACCCACTCATTCACCATCAAACATTAAAAAATATTTGCGAATATTGGCGGATCACCGCATGCCTCACCTCCGCTGCCATTGAAAAAAAAAAAAAAAAGATGGCCAGATCTTCGGCTCGGAATCATATTATGCGCAAGGGAACCTACGTAAAATGATGCAAACTGCATTGAATTTTGCGTGCCACAATCAAATGAGCTACTCATAATGACATTTAACATTCTCGCAGATGTAAGAGCAAGCCTGTTTTCTTTCGAAGCTTGTACACAGAATGCTTGTCCCATAGCAGAAGCAGAATAAGCTTGAAAATGTACCCCTCCTTCAACCTTGACATAGCTAGCATGAACTGATGTCAATGACAGATAGCCATTTGGCACAGTGTTGCCGAAAACACAAATAACTGATAAGACGACGCGTGCTTCATAAACATCAAGCAATAACCTCTAAGCTCGATACGCAGCTGTGCTTCGTCTTCGTAGGATGCGATATGTTTGGAGCGTATTTTCTTGAATTCGTCCATAATCTTCCTTCTTTTTGCGATAACCTCCTGCAATCAGGACCTCCTGTCTTAACCTAATTTCAATTTTAACGTAATATGTCGAAAAACTATACGACTACACAGAGAGCATGAAAACGGCTCCTAAAAGCTTCGTCGACTGGGTGAAAGGAGGATCAGCGGACTCGCCAATGGCGTAATCGCCAACAAAACCTTTCTACACTATTCATGATTGCACGACAGTTCCCACTTTCATCCTTTTCAATATAAAACTTCCATCCAGAGAAAACACGGGAATTCTCTGACCATCCTAGGTGACAAAACGAAGGTAAAGTAAACAACACGTACATGTGGGTTAACATGGGCAGCTTTCAGCATCAATGGACAGTATTCGTTCAAAGCATTCATTCTGCTTTAAAGCAGCTGAAGAAATACGATGAATCATGTGAACGATTGTACAGCCCGAAACGGCAGCAAACGATTAATCGAGCGAAAAAAATGAGCCGTGGCTCACTGAAGAGCAACATTGACGGTTGAAGTCGTCGTCACCATTCACAGTAGGTAGGTCCAAGATTGGGTGTGGGAAGAACTTGGGTTTTGTGGCCCGGATACTCCCCCCCCCCCCCCCCCCCCCCCCCCCCCCCCCCCCCCCCCCCCCCCCCCCCCCCCCCCCCCCCCCCCCCNAAACCTGCGTATTTTTGTACAGATGCGCATTTACATATCTTTACCTAGGAATCTGTCCATTTGTTCTTAACATGTTTTTTGATACACCTGCGTTTACTTGCTCTTGCACTACCTATGTCTACCTAGTTTATTTGCACAGCTTCATGATCATCTGTGCCCACACAAATATTAGACTGTGTTATGATAAGGCCCAGAAATTTGCAAGACTCGAGGCCCACTGGTCATTTGACCAGCCTCTGACGTCGAAACAGCCCTAGAAAAATAACGGCAAGTTCTCCAAGTCTTGAAAGAATAAAATGAGTTGAGTTCACCGTGCTCCCAAGTTGATAAAATTTTGTCACCGAGGCCACCGAGCCCAAAATGGCAAGGATGGTGCTAGAGTCTTCGAAAGAAGTACACTTCCAGAACATTCCTAAACGACAGGGCGTTACAGACGAGGCTCGGCTCCACGAAATGCCAAATTGTGGTCCCATTTCCCTCGAAGTGGTGGCAAACATATCTTGGTGTAAACCCGGATAATAGAGTGAGCAAAACAAGAGGACGGCGTAAACAGTTCTACAAATGCCAGCGCAGGAATATGTAGTAAGAGCCCCCGTAGAATGGCTTGAAGCTTTACCAGCTCAGCTAATATAAAACAGCTAGGCAATCGCAAAACTTGACAAACTCTGCATCAACGTAACGTGCTGATCTCAGAATGTCAAAATTGCTGGAACGTGCGAAAAAGCAAACCTGAGATGCCCTTCCCCGTTCACGCCTATCTTCCTCTTCAAATTTCGCTGAAGTTGCTTTCAGATTCTTCCTGATTAACTGAAAATAGTCAGATTTCCTAACAACGTAATGTGCTATCGAATGATTCATAATCAAGACGAAACAGCAATAAAATTCTTCCTCTTAGCATGAGCACATCCTCCTAGAATCAAAGCCATTCTGCATTACATTACAGTAAATAACATGACTACACAGTTCCTTTCAGTCACAGTTAATTGTAACTCCCTAACCCCTTAAAGTCTTGGATCACTGAAAACATATGCATACTAAATTTATTTTTTGTACTGAAACAATCGTAAATAATTATACCACTCGTAAAACAAAATGTTTGCATTGTATGCTAAAGATCTAAGAAATTAGGTTCCCTACCGCATGTTAGCTATACAATGAAAATAGCACATTTCGCATTTTCCGCCTCCTTTGAATGCTAAGAGAAAAAAATTCCATTCAAAAAGATGCTAAACCATAATACATAACAAATATTGGCGCCTACGTAGACCGCCATTTCATATGAGGTTCAGTTTAATGGAAATCCGTTCTTACGCTGGGTAATGAACAAAACAAAACTAGCTTTGATCTTTTCGTCTGGTAGCTTAACGGGCAATCTCGGACGCCACTTGAACTGCATAAGCCTATCGAGATTCTTTCGGAAAAGCTCCTTCCCCTGGAATGTGAATATACGATATCCTGTGTCACCACCTTTGCCACCTCCGGTCGTGTATACAGCTGCAAAATAGCGTCCTGTTGGATCCCAGTATCCCTGAAAAATTCAAGCATATAAAAGGACTTGAAAGCGATGCAATCACCAACAACAACAATATATTCCATCACAAACAATGTTCAAATATTACACAGCTCTAGTTCGAACAGAACAGCCAAATGACAAAAAAAAAACAATTCAAACGCAACCCCACAGAATTTAGATATCAAGCTCATTACACTAAAAGCATCGTGATTCGAATCTAGTCCACAAAAAGCATGCAGTCGATTACAATGGATTACATGACAAAGCATATTACGATTGTCGTCGAGCACTGCCAGCAAAATGCAAGTGAAGTACTCTCCCTCAACCCCACCCCCCCTCCTCCCCCCCCCCTCCCCCGGCGAAATTTTACCCAATCAAACGAAAAATGTATTTCGTGAGCGATGTATATATTAAAAATGCTCACGCTCAGCAAAATTCATTAGCTCCGTAAAATCCAACTTTTATATACATAAACGCACAAGCACAGCACCCAATTCCCACGGCGAAACAAAACTGAAATGATG
The DNA here is from genome assembly GCA_022844705.1 of Toxascaris leonina. Lineage (NCBI taxonomy): Eukaryota > Metazoa > Nematoda > Chromadorea > Rhabditida > Ascarididae > Toxascaris > Toxascaris leonina. Next base: position 57,174 of record JAARMF010000083.1, read on the forward strand.
CAAGAAAATTGCACCTTACTAAATCCAGGATACTCGACAAGCATTGTCCTAGTCGGTTCGGCTCCGTTGCTGTCAATAAACATGATAGCACCAGAAGTTGTACTCGCCGAATACACAACCAACCAGCCACCGGCAGGAGCCCATGAGACGTTCGTGAAACGCTCACTCGGCTCAAATTTCGAAATGAGCTGCGGCACATGCTTTGACGAATCCAGCATGTAGATTAGTGGTGTCGACTTGTGTTGCGAGCCCACCAATACGCAGAACTTATCTCCTAAAATGCAACCCTTACTATTTCGACAATTTGAACCGTACATCCTTTTCGAAGATTTTGACAAAAATTTTTTATGCCTTAGTCGGAACTAAGGGCCCGTTCAAATAAATATAGCACCTCAAATGCACTATTCCTTTCACATCATTTTCTTTTGCCTTCTGTTGCTAACACGCACTGACAAGACATTCATTTCAGCTGAAGGTAAGGAAAAAAGAAAGCACCTGAAGGCTCCCAGCCAAATGACACGTACGATTCCGAAAGAGGCATCGACAAGACTGAAACGTCCTTCTCGCGAGCATCGAAGATTTCTATATGAGAAGTGGGCTTCTGAAAACAATTAAAAAATTTAACCTGAGACATTCAGAAGTCACCTGATGTACAATCTAGAAGTCACATTGTATATCGTTAAGGAACAAACCGATGAGTTATTCAGGAACCAATATCACTTGANATAAATGGTTCAAGATTAGGCAAAGGCAAGCTTTCTGAAGAAAGCATTTTTCAGAAAGACATTGATTAGCAACGGATTTTAAAAATATGTATATAATAAGGAGGAAATGACGATGGACACAGCCCCCTAACTTTATGCCAAAAAATGTGCTGATCCAACGCAAGAATATTCATCACGCACTCAGAAAGCTCAAATGACAGTTAAGCTTGTTCTGTGAAAGCAAATAAAAGCCCATACCGAATATTTCACATCTTCGATGCCACCGGTGCTCTTTACATTCTTCTTTTGATATCGTTCGGTATGTGCAGCAAGTCGGTCGCCATTTTTATTCCAAAACAATTCCACCTCGGAAACTGAGAAAATGCGCTGTGCGCGAAGCTTTACTTTCGACGGGATCTCCATAAGACCGATCTCCGCGGGTGCGCTATCAGCCGTCTGAAACTTTGCACAGGTAACCATAACTGTAGGTTAACCACAAATATTTAAAGCCTCCGCCTGCCTCATGGAAAATGAACTAACTATACGGCATAGGTAGTCGAAACCCTGACAGCAATGTCCAGCATTTTCGCCATCTTTCACCAACACGTAACGTCCTCCCACATCTGAGGCCTTTGCCGATGCCGACGCTGATACCCTCAGAGTGCGAAAAATGTAAAATCGAGCTGTGCGGAATTTTCATTACAGTTTCTTTAGAACAAATATATAGCAAGTGGCAAAAATAGACTTGGGAAGGAATGGAAACTTACACGCTCCTCGCAGTAATACGCTATGACGGGTCGAGATGGTGACCACTGAAAGGAGCGCAAACCGTCGATTGTGATGTGCTTCTTGTCAAGTAGCGTGAAATGCTCAGTCTCGTAGATGCTGAGACCATTACCACCTGGTTTCAAACAAGCGACATATTTCTCGTCGGAAGACCACCTGAAATGGAATGATGAAATTTGTGAGCCAAGCTGAAACGCTGATGAATAAAAATCGTTTTTTTTTTTTAATCTGAAGAGTAGAAAAACAATGAACCCATTAGTATAGGGTACAGCTTTGTGAAAAGATATCGTTCTGAGAGCTTTTTCTACTGCGACGCTCATAAAAAAAGGTGTAGGCGATAAAAACTCGCGTAACAAATGACACTACAATATTGATAGCGAACGTGCTCGAAACGCTTCAAGTAATCTGCCTCGTTCTTTATTTTTACCTGCAAAATATACATACTGCAATGTTCGCCAGCACTTAACACATTTGGCCACCTATCCCCTTCCAACCCAGAAAAAACGATGCAACAGCATTCACGGTCAAAGACTGTGATAACATACTGCAATTAGAAGGTTGTTAAAGAGAACGAACTGAAAGTATGGCCAGCAAGGCAGCGAGTTATTGTCGTGTTGCTGATGTAGTAAAGAGAAGCCTTTACGCATCTCGCCAGTCTGCACCTCGAATATGCGTAACGAGTTCACGTCCTCCACCCAACGGTTCTCAGGCGGTGCATAGGTAACTATGAACCTTAAAATGCAGATAAATTTCGCGCAATGATTACTTGAAGTGCCATTACAGGATCGATTACAAACAATGTTCTGATGGAGTTCTTGAGATCGCCTAACCTCACGCTATGATCGCCACCGTACGCAGCACAATCTTCATATCCCCACACGATCGTAGTCGGGCTTCTTCCTTATTCTCTTCATATCTATGCTGACTGTTAGTTACTTTATCAAACAAGATGAAAAAAGTCGAAATATATGAGCACAATAAGTAGTTAGGGCATGGTTGCAGAAAGCGGGTATATACAAACAAAGCAACAAGTACCATAATTTTGTAGTTTACCTCTCACAAGGAGAAAAGTCCAACATCATGACGTTTTCATGTTGCATTCTTATAAAACGATCAAATTTCTTGCCAGCCCATAGAGCGATGCCCATACTGTGAACACTCGCCAGAAACGTTCCGTATGGTGACCATTTGAAAACGGTTATTGTCCAATTCTGCAAAATATTGATTTCACAGAAATTCTTCAAACACGTATTCTCGGCTTTGATACCTTCAACTTCATTTGTCTCTGCCGAAAAGAAACTCAACGACAAAATACAACAAAATTTCTTGAATTAAAGTGTGAATAGCAGAACAGACGACATCATTGGGCTTCCTTGATAACAGACCATCGTACCCTTGGTCGAAGCTAGCGTTACAGCAGCGTCGCTTCGAGAAGTAGGGAGAAAAAAAAGAACGATGCGCGGGTGGCCAGCGAAACGCATGGCTCCGAAACCGCGAATGATTCCAAGCAGAAAAAGCTCCCGTGACGAAGCAAAAGTCACAGCATCTCGCGATAACAATACAACAGGTCTCAAGAGATGAGAAGGAAAACATCAAGGGACCCCAAGCGGCCTTCTCTCCCATTATTACCAGACGATAGACGATCTAATAAATTCAGCATAAAATGGCAGCATTAAGATGGCTGTTTAGTCATTCCCAACCCGCAACTGTCCCAGACGCCACTCTCCACGATCTTCTCAATGGATCGCACCCGGCGGCTCTCCCTGACATCGCTCTACACAGCTTTCCCAACGGATTGTACCCGCGGCTCTCCCCTTGATCCTTCTTTCCGGCTCCCTTTTGCTGATACTTTCTTCAGCAGTCGACTCTCGACGGTTCCCGTCTCCGGTCAATCCCGCTGATTCCTCGAATATCGCCTCTATCGCCTCACTCATTTGCTTTTTATTGGATCCCTGTTCGTTACAATTGCTCATAAACGTTATTTCTACTCCCTGAATCTGTACACTCTCAAATACGAGTCTTGGATGGAACAGCCCCGATTCAAGAACTGACAGACCTCCCTCTAGGTCTCGCACACGGTGTGTCGAACCATTCGAGCCCGACCGTCCCTAGAGCACCACTGAACCATGCAGAAAGCCACTTCATTCCCGTTGAAATCAGCCCACTTGGCCCTTCAGGCACCTCCTCCCGCCGTGGAATGTGCTCAGTTCGTCACATGAGAAAATGAGCTGGTGAAATTCACAACTGACGACGGCCAACACGCAACAGTCCAAGCCGACTCAGTACTAAGTCACCAGCGATTAGTTGACACTTTTTGCGTTTATCCACGCAAGAACACCTCTGATGTCGCTCCAAATGGTACGAGAAATTCCTTGCTGACTTTTGTGACAAAGTTGATGGCACGTGCAGCGATTGTTGTGGCTGAGATTCCCAATGTAAGAACAGTCAATCCCTTCATTGGGCACAGATGAGATTTCGCACGTAAGAGGGCTGTTCTGTTTTCGCCTTTTAGACAGGCGACGGCCGTATACACCTGCGTTAACGCATCCACGACGGTACATAGTTCCAAAGATCGACGCCGAAGTCGGCGCGGTACAACAAACCGTAGAGACTTCCATGAAGTCTTCGTGGCTTCCGATGGAATGACTGAGGCTCGTTCGATGATGCCAGCTTCTAGCTGCTGCATGTCGTGGTAAAGCTAGAAAAGCTCTGAACGCGAACACAGGTTGCATAGCAAGGATTTGAGACGTCCAACGCATCGTCCGCAATTCATGGCTAACTGAGGTTCTTTAGTTTTCCACGGCCGCTTGGAACTCGCCGAATAGAAGCTTGGACAACACCGGGGCAGGCTCGTCATCTTCCAACGATTCTTCTTATGCCGAGTGCATCCAAAGACAGGAGATCTTTCACCTTGAACTGTATGTCGCCAACGAGAAGGAGAGCCTTATGTAGGTAATTGTAAATTGCCGTTAAAACGAGTTGGCACGTGACCACAGCCGCGATCAATGGTCTAAGACATGAGTCGTATAGAGTGAAGCCAAAGTCCAGGTGTTGGATAATGCGTGCGTTTCCTGCGGGCATGATACTGGATCCAATAAGTAGAACTAGAGCATTACAACAGATAGGTACTCGGAGCTTCCGTTGATTCAGCTGCTTCAGGACCGACAGGTTTCTTTGACCGATGCTTGCGTGAAGGAACGGTTTTGTTATGTGATGCATTGCGCGCCCCTCAATAACGTGACGCGATCCATCAGTGACCAGCACGCTCAGTTTTACAGTGGCATCTTCAAAGGTGTTGCTACAGGTGTCTCCTCCCCCATTAATAATTAGAGGGCCATAACCTGTTCATTCGAGACCCAATCGCGTAGTCAGTTTTTCAGAGACGAGTGAACCGTGACTTCCTTGATCCAAAAATGGCAGGATCCTCTGCTAGTTCTCAACCCATGATCTCTTCGCTCGATGGGAGTAACTGAGCTGCTGCACTTGTCGTCACTGTATGGGCATGATCCTTTCGTGCAGCACCGCAGTGCATGGGAGTGAGTGACGGGCTCTCTTACAAGTTTTGTAAGCCCTTGCACCTAGATAGGTGGAAGCGGTGTAATTCCTTTTAAGGCATCGAAAACATAGCAGTAATTCTGTTGCTCGCATTCTTCGGTCACTTTTGTACCGATTACATTCTTTGTTGCAGTGTGTGCAAATAATACGCATGAAGTGAGCATTTCTCGGAATGGTCGGTCACTGTTCAGGGGTGCTGATGAATGATGGGCTTCAACTTTTCCGACAAGATCTGAAACACGGTGTATTGGCGGTTATCGCGTTGCACGGCCATAGTTCGGATAAGACGCAGCATCTCGTCTTTGCAAATTCATAGTGTTGCTTCCATCATTCGATCGCACGTAGCAGTTTCGGTTTCGGAATAGAATACGTTGATGACCGAGTGGAGTTTGCAGATCCCGAGTTGGCTGTGCATTATTGAGCAGTCTTGCAACTGCTGGTAGCACTTTGCAGAAACTGACCGTCGTGTTCTTAGAATGCTTTTCTCGTTTGTTCGTAACATAAGGGGAGTTTCTTCTGTGAAGTGTTCCTCGAGCACGAAGAGGACAGTAGGATGATCCAGATCGATTTCTGTCAGGCGCATTTGATGAATTAGATGTGTCGCGTCGTTGTGGAATCGAAGGAGGTCAGATCCCATATGAAGCAGGCTGCAAAGGGGACGAAGGGCGGTATGAAGTCGCCGACTGGGGGCGTCAACACTCCCAAACTGAAGCTTGAGAGCTTTTAAGAATGCCGCGTAGCTGTCTGCACTATGGTGATAGCCCGGCGCAAGTGCTTTGGCTTTGCCCCGTAGGCAACCAAGAAGATGTGCTAGCTTTTCAACGTCTGATAAATTAGGCTGATTGTCGGTTATCGCCGTAAACAAGTCCCAAAATCTGAATCACTCTCCACGGTCTTCGCAAAAGATCGCACATTAATTTTCATTTAATCACAAACAAAAAGGATCGTTGGTGCAGCGAGAGATCTACGCGAAACTAGCCCTGTGAATATTAAAGGCAGCATACCTGTCTCTCAGCATTCGGGCTAGCCAACTGAGGGTCCTGTCCTTTTCTGAACTCATACACACCAACAAACGGGTTTATTCCAGTGCCTCCTTTTGAAGCCTCGCGCTCATAATGAACAGCAAATTGATCGTAACATTTCTCGTTCTGCAGCCACCACCATAGATCGCCCTATAACATTCGTCTATTTGGCTCGTCCTATCAACTGCACCTAGGAAAAAAAAATTGCTCTCATCAGTGGGTGAAAGTTATTGATCGGTGAATCTTCAAATATTGTGCTGATCGCAACATAGTTGATATATGCATAATGATAACCTTCATCTAATGACCTCACCATACAAATATGTCGATGATGGCACTCATAAGCATCAATCAGTACCACCCACGAAGTGTACCTTTTGCAGCATTTATTTTCAATGACAAATAACGATAATAAAAGTTACAACAAAAAATTCATGGGAACATATGAGGCGATAAAAATAAAATAATAACTCACAATAGCGACTTAGCCTTATTAACATTTGCAAAACATTACAGTGCTAAGTAAATCGCTAACACTTTCGTTTAGTAATTCCGCAACCAGTAAAATATTCAGCAACTGGTACAACCTCGTCGCAATTGCACTTAACCAGTACAGCACTTAAAATTTGTCAGGTTTTTTGCCAGAGACTAGACGCTAATAGCAGCATTAGCAGAGAGAGATAACTGAGCCAGTATCGTAAATACTCGGATGGGGGAAAAGGTCACAACTTCCTAAAAACAATGCAACTCTTCAAAAAGTTCACAGTGATGGGAACGAGCAAAACGAAACTCACGAAGTCAGTATAGGCTCGAGGCGTGGGTGCCTTCCAATTAAGATCGGGCTCTTCGAATTTATGCAAATCGAGAAAAACATTCGCCGAGAATGTATGATTCTTATCCAACACATATCCGTCGAGAATCGCCGTCGCATTTTCAGCAATCTCACTTGATGGATACTCCACAAAACAATAGCCCTTCAAATAGTTCATACGTCAATCGATTGATTTTGACAAACACTAAGATGCAATGCAAGATTAGTGTCCGCCAGTAAAATATCACTGCCCTTCATGGTATTGTTACCTAGAGCATTCACCTCTCTTGCATAAATAGCGAATTGTAAAACCTCCATCATCCCTCATCTACAAAGATGGTCGCAGAATTTAAGCCAACTACTGCTGATCGATATGCACATTTCCCAGAACTTCAACGCGATAATGTGGACGGGTGTGGCCTAGCAACTTGATCTGATTGAATAAAGCGTGATGCACTGTACACTAGAATGCGTCACGATGGTATCATAAGTCACTTTTGCAACATTATACGAGAAGCAGGAATAGTTGAGTGCAATGAATGTGAGTTACCAGTGAATGATAAGAGGCCGAAACAGTAATGTCTACGCCTCTCATCTGATGCATCAACGAATAAGTTAACCTTTGTTTTGCCATCTTTGTCAAGTGGATAGAAATCCCTGTAGACTTCATGGATTCGAGCGAATAGCTTCCCCAGAACGTTTTTTAGTTTCGGCAAACGATCCTCACCAATCACTGGTATACCAGAAACGATTATGCAGCAGTGTTCATACTCGCTTACTAATGGCTTCTTCCGCAAAATATCGCCAACCAGTTCTGCAACACAATACATTCAGAGGTTGCGAACAGCGTCAAAAGAATAGAATCACTGCCCAGAATTTGTATGCACCCCTTCCTCACTTCCCACACTGTCCATACCGCATCGCATTCCCTAACGATTTCCACAACAAACCTTAACGCATTGTGCTTTGCTGAATTTACAATGCTATCGTATAAAAATGGACTCAATGGTATGGTAGTGCTTTTAGAGGCCTTTCAAAAATAACAACCGGTAATATTAATAACGAGATTAAGGAAAGTAGAAGAGTGTCACTTTTGCATTATTCAACAGAAATTACAGCAGCATGAAAGAGAATAACTATTACATTTATCCGACGACAAAAAGACCCATGATTTGTGCTTGCGATTGGAACTTGAATTCACAGGCAAAAAATTATTTACTGGCGGAAAAAAAGTGGAACTAAACGGTGCAAAAAAATACTAAATACTTTCAAAAAAGGAGGCCAATAAAGAGCCTACTGCGGGGAATTTTTATTTCGTGTCATATAGCTGTAAAGTATATGAATCTCACTGGCGCTATGAATCATTCGGTGAGTGGTGAAAGAGTAGGGCTTACCTTCATCAGACGCCGAATCCACATAGTTGTACTCACTATCGGAAAAACTTGGCTCGACTTCGGCATTCTCATCTGGGACAGGCTCAGCCGCAACCATACTCGTATATTTCTACCGCCAAAGCAAATAACCAAGATAACCTAACAAACGAAAAAAAATTTCGACGAGAATTGAACACTGCCGAGAAAAATGAAGACCGAAGAAAATCTCAGTGCGGGTAAATTTTTTGGACAACCGCCGTAATTACGATCATTCTCCGTTGCGAGAGACCCTTTTGTTTGTAGCAGCTAAATACCGGATACGCTCCAAACATTCTTTCATATTAAACTACAGTTAAATTTCTGTCGAATGTAGAATCCTCGATGTACCGTAAAAGTGAGTTTGTTGGAATATTATAGAAGTCAGAAAATTGTTGGCACTTCAATCAGGGTCATCTGAATATTGATACAATGATTGAATCACGGTAAGAAATGAAAAAACTTTAAAATGGCACTGTCTTCAAGTTTTATTCTATCTTTGTTTCAGTGTCCCATTGTCGAGAAACAAGAAAAAGTTATGTGAATAAGAACAAAGAAAAGCATTAGAACAGGTAAGAAAATTACCGGCACAAATAGAAAGGTAAAACCTCAGCAAACTATCGCACTTCGTATTTTATGCGTGAATTAGGTTGCTTAAGTGCTGCTGATCCACCAATTCTATGCAAGACAAAGCGTAGCAAATATTTCCTTGTATTCAAGCAATAAGAATATGGTGACGAGCGCCTCCTCTGTGTGGCTGTTCTCTTTAGCGCACATACTTTAGTAACATAATGCATGAAGCCTAGAAACCAGCTGTGCTTTAAGTCGATTACGCATAAGCCTTCCAGGCATTCATTCTGGTCAGTCTGATCCAGCATAACGTCATCATCTTCTCAATTGTAAGCCGCAACATTTTTTTTTTCAATTTCTGGATGAATAACTGTGAAAGGGTCATTTCGAAAATTCCCTGTCACAGGAATACTGTGAAGAAAACAAACCCTCGTTGAAACTAGGCCCAAAATTTTGTCCCTGTAAGTGGAATCTTGTAAGGAGCTGATAACAGCAGCGCTCTCGAGATAATTTTCCAACGCCTCGATTGATATAATCAAAATCTTTGCGACCGGAAAATAGAGGCTTAGTTTGCCCAATTACCACGATTGTACAACCCACAATAAACAGCTATAGAATATACGAATTCTAACGGAACACATATACAAGTACAAAGTGCTCTTTGAGCAGCAATTGGACGAAAGGCTTCGACGGTAGTGATGCCGGAAAAAACAATCATTGAACGAAATATTCGAAGTGGCAGCAAGTTTAACAACATTTAGATATTCATGTATTTAGATTTTCATTTATGCCATTTCGACTCCTCTATTCATCATGTTACCTTCACGGTCACCGCGAATTGATAAAGCAGGCTTGCTGAAAGAATTTTGAAGTTATCTGGCTCTGACTTTGATCTCTGAAGACGATAGCCAAATTTTCGAAATAACAGCAATATCTGACTTTGTTTCAACTAGCAGAACACCGAACACCCACCAGTTCCAGAAAGTTGTTGGCTCCAATATATGCAGCGGAGTAATTACGAGAGACAGTAGTGTTGTGCAATCTTATTTGAACACTGAGGCTGCAATTTCGTATTCGTCGTAAGCATCTGCCTTTGCTGAGAAGTAACGCCAACATATTCACTGTGAACGTTCCGTTTTGATGGAGAATGCATTGATGTTGCCGTGCTTCCGCATCAAGACGTCGTCTCCTCGGTGGTGGAGAACTGAAGGTGAAGATTTTTAGAGGTCCCCCGTCCAGGTCGACATCTCTTCGAGCATATTTTTCTTTATCAGCGTAGACCGATCAACAACACATTGCTTGTAATCAAGCTAAGTTCTCTTTTGATCCGACTCCCTTTAGTCATACAGCTTATTGAGAAAATGCGTCTGATGGGACGCGAGAACGAAAAACACTCTTATATGAAGTGAGAAAAATCTTTTTATGGTTTAGCATGCTTCAAAACTGTTGTAGCGGCATGGAAATTTTAAAATGAACTTCGAATGAACGACGCTTCTTTCTCTATGTTGATATTTTCGATCAACTGTTAAAACCTTATGTTTTTGCAGGATGAGGTTTTTTTTTTTGTTGATGAATTCCTGAAGTTGGGTGCAGTGCAAAAATTAAATTTCGAATTACACTTGATTGTTCTAAATTTAATAAAATTAATCTACATGAGAACGAAATAAAAATTTCTTTGCTTCAAATTTCAGACTCAAAGACAACAAATAACATTTTTCTTTCACTGATATGCTTTCTCTTTATCCGTCTACCGAACATTTCTATTTAGCTTTTGCAGGGCAAGTTTCACAAGCGAAATCCGTTCAGCGTTTAGAGTTTAGGTTTCATCATTGTTCATTTCCGCCAATCTTTTTGAGCGCTCAATTTTATGGCTCATAAAATATTGATATTGGAAATATTTTAAATAATTGAATGGGAAATTTTTATGTGCACGTTCATCGAGTACTCACTTTCTTGTTAAAGATTTTGTGCAAATCGATGAATATTATAAAAAATGTTGAAGGAGCCATAGTCTTCTCGACGCCATACCCGCATTCAATTATGGAAAAAATGTTTCATCACTTTGATTTAATAGGATCTTAGAACCTCAGACCTCATCGACTTGAGAAACTTGGATGTTGTTTAGCCGATCAACTAGATACGCATTCATATGCTTCAGAAGAAATATTTGTTACCAATATTCAATTATTGCACAGCAAGAAATTTTCCTCCTTCCTTTGGAATCCTTTCAACGTACACGAATCGGTTTTGTATCCTAAAGGCATCGACAATTGAATGCACGATTACACCACCTTCATTAAGAAAGATAATGAGCTGTTTGATACAATAGCGATGAGATGTTTAAACAACTGCAACAACAGAGACATTGTCTACGTCCGAGAAAAAAATATTTCACTTATATTAGTAGATGCATATATAATATGTTCATGTTCGATTATTACAAAGAGGATCACAAGCAATGTTATCGAAGCTGTTTACTCGGAGAGCGCCTGAAAATTTATTTGACTAACGGGGCATCTTTTTAGGATTTTCATCGAAATCGCATAGTGACATTCGGCTGCTCAACTTCAATGACTGTCAGATCGACTACATTTGAGTTTCAGAAATTATATTTCATTTCCGATAAATTCAGCTTGACTCTTTTGATTTTCATTTCACACTTTTCAGATGACTATCGCTCTTTAACTGCGTTCAGATCAATATGTTTAGGTAGGCTACTGAAAAAAAGAAGAATATAATCGGTTATAGCAGCGATTGTAATCTGATTTGTGAGATGATTGCCGCATATCCCAGTTGAAAAGGATAGTAAACCTACATAATACATGCAAGGTGTCATGCTTCCCTGTTGCCTCTGTCCACAGGTAACAGAAGATGGCATAAAATATAAGGCAAATTATCGTAGGAATTTAAGTGACGTGTTCGAATCGAAAAGAGATGGTCGACAAAACAGCAAACGGGAAACATTTGCTGAATAAGCAGAGATAAAAGCAATTGCATCTCATCACTTTCTCTCGCAATATCCTTTTCACAATTTCCGGTTGGATATGACTATGAACAATTCCTAAATGCCATATTATTGTTTGCTAAGTAAAATATCAATAGCACTGAATAACCACATATTAACTAATGAGCAAAGGATAAAATAATTGTGTGATGTGCATCTGAATTCCGATATCTAAAACGCATAAACTTTTTCTTCATATATGATTCAATTGTTTAACACGTCGATTAAAAGGAAATTCATAATATTCCGTGAAGAAAGCTTTCCAACAATATGGTCAACTTCCCCGGGATGCTGTAACAAATAACTCTAAGAAAGTATGCTCCGGAAAATTCAAACCGCCACTATTTATATTAATCCTCCAACCGTGTTGTTGATTAAGACGATGTTTTTTTTTACCGAAAATATTTCCCTGACATAAATCTGTGCGATAGCAAAAATGTACAGCAAAAATTGATTTGGTCTTAATAACTAAAGTAAATTTTTGAATGAACTGAACTGAGTTTTGGAAGGCGAAGTTTTCGTATTTGATAGAAATTTCTTCACTGCATGATAAAATAAGATTGTGATAACGATCTTCCGGTTGAAGTGATGATGAAACTTATATAATATTTGCAATATATTGTTCATAGCTATAGGAGTATCGAGAAATTGGTGCATATGATTCAGAGGCAACCTAAAATCACTCAATTTTGTTATCAAATAAATGATTGTTCAACTTTAAGCTCAATCAAGAACTATATTTTCAATATTTATTCACTGCTTCATAAAAACAATAAGACGATAGCATTTTTTGTTTGTATGGCTTATGATTCTATAAAAGAAGCATTGTAATGCAAAATGCAAGCTTCGTTCATACTGAGTTTTCAAGTTTGATGGCTTAGTTTCTCAAATGAGAAGATGATTAAACGACTGAATTTCATTTATTGACAGCTGCAGTACTCTAATTGGAATATTCCAATAAACTAAAGCTAGCAAGCATAAAGGAAAGTGCATTTATGAATTTCAATCTTTCATTATGTAGAATATGATCGCCTCCTTTCCTTTCTCATGTACAAGGATGAAAATCCTTGGAATGAGGCGAAAGAAAAGGAGATAGGACGATCGTAAATAGTTCCTTTTCTTTCCGAAAAAATTTTGAAAATTTTGATCAATTCATTCTCTACTCGCAGTAGGTAAGTATGCCTCTGTGCTTAATGTAGAGGAGTTATAAAGGTGGCCTCTGGTTCGTCCTCTCAATGCGCTCGGCTTCTGCACGATGTCGAACTGTTCAGATAGTCAACAGCACGGTATCGGAACGCCTTCTCAACTATAGCAGTTTCTTAGGTTTTACACATACAATTTCTGCATTTACTTTAAGTCTGTGAAGAGAATTCGACGAGAATTCTCAAAAGAACACCCGACTTTTTTTGGCTCATTTGCACCGGAAAAACGGTGATTTCAGTTTTGAACGCCTGTCAAATAATACGGCTGCTCATTATTGTCAACGGGTTCTCAATTCCTTCTGTCATGAATCATTCGCAATCCATGACTGCAAAATCGTAAGATGTTTCTTGTTTGGTGCAATTATAAACGACCGGAACACGAATGTTGAAAAGGTTTACTTGTGAATTGCGAACTTCCTTAAAGCTCACTTACAACATAAGGATCATTGCTGAGAAGTTTCAATGGAAACGAAAGACCAGAATGGAAATAAAGGCGAAAATTTCTTACCAACGATCCCACTTTGAGTGTTATCTTGCCCTTCATAAACACTGAATCGGGGTTGGCTTTCATCTGTTGATTGGCTTAGTAATCTCTGTTTTTAATTACACTGATATTAAAGAAATCCAACAATTGACATAGAAGTAAAGCATCGATCATCTCTATCTTATGCATTTTCTTTCATTCACTTTATGCGAGATGCTTCCCTAATTTCGTCTGCTCGCAAAAGAATCGAGTACGACAATTTGATGATTCAACCTCCGCAACTCGCATTTTTATTTCTGCTGTTTGCAACACTAAACTCTCATTCGAAGTGGAGAATAATTAGGTCTACAAAGTGGCCTTTTTTCATATAGAGCAGCGCAAAAGGCCCAATGATGAACGCTGAGCTGCGTGCAATAATGCATAAAAGAAGCGCTTTCGAATTGGAGAGAGGGTGCGAGGTTAAGGGAGGTGGACGGTATCAGATGATGATCCAATTTGTTCAGCTCTACGATATTCTTTTTTTCCGGTTAGCTAGTTGCCAGCTAGATTCAATAGCAGTATTATCAATGTGCTGCTGATGGATGCCTTGCAAAGATTCATTACGTCATACTTGTGGGGAGAAAAAAACAAGCACACATTATAATCGGATTCAGAAGCTTAGCGTGTTTCATTCATGGGAATGTCATCAACTTAAAAGCGATCAATGATACATCGTCGAAAGAGTTTCACTTATGACGTCATGTGCACTTGAATTGCACTATTGAAAAAAAAAAAACTCTCAACCCCACCCTTCATCGTATAAATCGAGAAGATAGCTAGCTAGCCTGAACGGCTTTAAAAAAAATCTTTGTTCTTAATTATCACCCTATTTGATCGTTCCGATGCTTTTCATATTGCACGTGATCTTAATGAGTATCGTTAGCTGTTTTGATCTCTCTCGAGAAACATAAAGCAGCAATCAAATGTTTATTCTCATCAACAATACGAGGCAATAAGCCACTGAGAATATACAATCAACGATGCAAAATTCCGCTAAAGTTGTATCCATATAAATTCGCCTTAAACATGCCGGAAATATGAGAGCACAGCCGAATGTTAGATATTCCTTTAAATATATCCTTCCATTCAGCGATCGAAGATCTTTTTTTACACCCGTTGTCGCCTGTCAAATGTGAAAAAAGTACCACGCAAAAAGAAGAAAAACTTATCGCAAAATTTATATCGTGTGTTGAATGTCTCGCATGAAATTTGGAGAATTCAAAACATCACTCTTTCAGCCGCCTCCTTCATAAGTGAAAGCGGCCACACCCACAAAGTAAGTGAGGAATTTCGGATATGTAGGAAAAGGACTTCGATGAATTGAACGAACAATAGATGGAGCGATTGCATTCAGTATGCACAAGAATGATTGTATGAAGCTGCACCTTTAACAAAAACAAGGTGAAATTGAAGGTGTTATTCAGGATTGATAAAAGGATGTTTAATAATTTAGCACTCTTTCTAGCATTAAAAAAACAACAAGAGAGTAAAACAGATTTGACTAGACGAATATCTATCGATTCTTCACTTCCGAAAAATAAGACTTTATTAGCGAGAGCATGAAAATATTCAAAATCAGTAAAGCTGAAACTAAGAGACTAAACTCTCTTAAAGTTAAAAAAGCGACAGCTTTTAATTTACTGAGATCATTCGTGTGATTTGCAAACAAAAAGCTCTGAAGATATTACGGCTCTCAGTATGTATGCACGAGTTTAGCTGGACTATATGAGCTGAAAAGAAAAGAAGGGCGCTTGCATGAGTCACCGGAGAAAGAACTTTCGTCATGCCACTGAAAAAGCTATACATTTTTAGCTCTTCACTCACTCTAGCTTACTTAAAAGGACGATGAAAAATTGGCTTATACCAAGAAAACGAGTTAACTCGCTATAGTTATAACACCATGACATGGATGTTATTATTGAAGTCGTACGTGATTATTATCTTTGATTGTTTTCTTAAGCTTTTCATTCGATGAAGCTATGGAACTTTGCCAATGACATTGTCGACAAGCAATGCTAACACTCGATACAGCAAGCTGTTCATTGTATTTTCTGGGGATGAAAAAAATGTGGACATTTGATGGGACCGAATTGGAGAACATAGGTTAGGAGCACGAGGACAAAAGTATGAGCATGAATCGGAATTTAGTAAAAAGCAATAAACAATGCCCACTTCAACAACAGTGTTTATTCCAATTTTATCAATGTATATGGCCGTGATCACTGATGTGAAACCGCCTATCAGTTCAATATTGTCACATACTAAATCACGAAATAATAATACACAACCATCTATGCAATCGTATAGCAATTCGCCCCATTACTTAGTATCTTTCAGTCCTTTTCAATAAACTGATCGATGAAAGCAAAAAAAGGTAAATTCTATAGCATTTGTTCGTCAATGTTTCCCACGAAATTACAGCACCAATATACCCATAATAAGGCATAAAACCTGGGCCGGACATATTGCAAGAATGCAGGAAAACCCTTGGAATGCAAAAGTTCTTAGTTGGCTACCACCTGACCAGAAAACACCGAGAGGAAGGCCACCGCGGAGATGGAGCGACTGTATCAGAGAGCAAGTGGGACGACTTTGGTCTCGCGAAACGAACAGTAGGAAAGAATGTAAGAAGAAAATCCATTCAGTCGTTGCATCCGAATTGCAGTAACAGTTTCAAGGAAGATGCAGAGAGGGAGACTTCTAGGTTGAAACGAAATACTATATATCTATCGAGGAGAAATACTTCCTGAGTAGATGCAGCACACATGAGTGCCTTAAGAGTCAAATAAATTGGAATTAACGACCATAATAATGTGCTCACATCCGAAACGATTTGACGCATGGCGGGCGGTTTGCCACATACTGCAGCCAATCCTGAAATATCATTGTTAGCCGGTACATGTGAGATTAACGGTTTACTGGTCGTTTTTCCATACTAGAATTTCTTGTTTCGAGTTTATATATTAATACTTTAACAACAAACACAACAACATATCGTTAGTCGAAACACTGATGTCATGATTTCCCCGTAAATTATTGCACATTTATTAATTACACTTGAGTCATATTCGATGAAAAAAATATAGGATTCTATAAGAAAGGAGAAGAAGGAATAAAAAAGTGGAGAAAGTGTAAAATCGAGGGACAACTTACATATGTACAAGAACTAAGAGATAGTTAAGTGGATGGTTGTATTTGTAATGAGTTATATATGACTCTATTGTTTACTTGTAAAATGTTTATGAGAAAATCTATGCGAGCGATTATTAAGAGAAAATAGCATCGAGTTGATCGATGGCCTCCTCGAAGGTGTCATGAATACTGACTAATTGGATATTTATGAAAATGAAAGTTGAACCGAACTTTTGATTATATCATTCGAAAATAGTTCTTGAAAGGTTCAAAGATTTCAAACTTTGAATTATGCAGCGCTCAAACAAGTCGCAACCTTATTTAGAATTTGAATAACTTGAACGATGATGTTTCGATGAGTTTAATTTATTGAAAGGCAAAATTCATTTAAGAACAATCACATTTAACGAGAAAATTCTAAGATCTCAACGACTAAAAGATTAATCTGCATTGAAATTGAAAATTCGACTTTTCTTGCCTCAATCGAATGAGGCGATTTTCATTGCACAGTTTAATACGATATAAAACCGAGTGAATTTATTCGTGAGCATTATGATCCAACATAAGATTCATATATTATGAGCGATGAAATATCCACTATCTTTGAGGCAAGAGCAAAAATTATTCTCCCCTACAAATTTCACATAAGCTATATGCCCTCATCTTGTGAAAGATAGGATATTAATGTTTATACCACCTTAATATCATAGTCAGAGAGAAAGTTATTGATAACAAAGGTTGCAAATATCCACAAAATCCGTACTTCGATGGAGTTAAATGCGATCTAGAAATAAACCTATTCAACATTAATTAAAATATTATGAGGAAGTGTTTAATGTTTAGTAACAAAGTGCGAAAATAAGAATGCCCCCCATGCAACTTTGCTCTTCAGGAATCCACATTTAAACCAATATCGATGCATTTTAAAGAAATCACGAGCTATTATTTGGCATTAATTTACATTAATAAAAAAAAATGCGGCTTCACATCGATGGTGAACCAATAATGGATAAAAATGAATCAGTTATAACCGTTAAGCAATTATTGCTCATCCCCCTTATTCCTCAGCCGAAATTGTTTCTCATAGAAACTTCTAGTAAAAATTTCACCTGCAAAGACATTCGAAACTTTTCGCCAAAGAAGTCAATGCAGTACAACAGCGATATTGCTCCTATTCATGAAGAATTACCGGATGAGTATAAAAATTGCCCCACTTAATGAAACGTACCACATATAAACTTTGCGAAGCTATTATTCTTTACTTTTTCTTTCGCTCAAATTTATTCCAAAGCGTAGAAAGCACGAGAGTTTTATCCATAAATTTTATAGAGGTTTCGAGTGTCATCCGGTTTGAGCTAATCAATATTGTAGGATATATCGAAAAATGTGGATAGGCGAATTTTCGTGAAATGTGCTAGTTCTTGAATAAAGCCATGCAATCAATGATAAACAATCTGTGTCATTCTCGAAATTTCGCTGCGGATTTATATTTTTGCAATTCAACTTTCACAGTTATAGCCATCTGCACAATTCTCTGCGATTAGTCAAAATTTATGAGCGATAAATCGACCGATATTTTCCGATGCTCATTAGAAATATTGAAATTTTGCAAAGCGCTCTAATAGAGGAATGTTATCAACGTGCGATGATCAGTATAAGGTAAACGAAATGTTTTCGTAGAGCATTTTTTCGTTTCGTCGATCATTTGAAATGGCTAAAAGCGTAATTTTTTTTTTTAATTTCGGATAGCTATAACTGTCCGATAAGCTGATCATGATCAAGCATCAATAACCAACTAAGGAGCTAAGTGGGGAAACAAAAAAACAAAAGTGTGGCGCCGAGATATCTCTCTCTTTTTGCCAGTTCTTCTGACGCTTCTTCAATAAACATTAACGTTTTTTCATGTACTTTTTCTTTTGCAAATTTTGAAAAAAAATTGGTGAATTTGATTATCGCATCGAAATAGCACAGAATTACACCACACAATCCATCAAAGTTTTCTTCGCAATTATTTGAAGTAATGTCAAATCTTCTTTCATATGTGTGCATCTCGAAAACTTTTGCATTAAACAGTAATTGGGGGGAGTTGAAGTTTTCGTTGACCGCAACCGTTTGAAAGAAAACTCAACTTATTTTCGAAGGGAAAATTCTATTTCGAACAAATTATCCAATTCCTTTAGATTTGAAAAAAGAAGGGAAGAGTTCTAAATGCAAATAGATTCGAAGCCATCCGTTCATTGAAGAGGATCGTAATTAAAGGAAAATGCGGTAGTTTCTCCATTTTTCCTCTCTTACACAGTATTCTCTCACCATTACGGCGAACTTTCTCAATTCGTCACTAGATTACTGAGCTCTTCTACTCGTTCAGCGCATGCTTTAGCAAGAATGTTTACTCTTTGTAAACAATGATTTTTGTGTAATTCGCATATCGGAGTATTGCAATACATGAAATTATGAAGTGTAATAGCAGCATCGGTTGATTGACAGCTTCAAACATGTTGTTGAAGGCGGCGAGGAGATGTAACGATTTAGATCTTCTAAAATTCATTCAAGGCGGAAATATAGTGAAAGTGCTAAAATATTCGATTATGTGGTATAAACTGAAAAAAACCGCCCACTCATTCTGTTGTCATCATCAAGAAGTAAATAAATGATGGAAATCGAGAGGCAGATGATTGCGATGCATCAAGTGATTACATGTGTTTTTCGTGCTTTTGTTTAAGCTGATGATTTAAAATGCACTTCTGAAGATAGAACACTGATTCTCTGTTTCTATAAAAATTTAATTGCTTGTCAAGCGGCGAGATTTTTTATACAAAACTAATAAAAGTCTCAAACGATAAACCAGCATGGCTTGCTCAGAAGACCTAGACTGTCATAATAAAATATATTCGAGGTCAGTTATTCCAACTTTTGTTTTGCATTCGATGGAAACCTCTCACAATATGAGAAATTGAAAGAAATATACAGAAAGAGAGAATTGAAAAAGAAATAAAGCGAAAACCGGAAAAGATAACGGGAGGAGAATATGGTGCAGCAGGTGGGATGGTTAGAAAAGATGAGAGACGAACAGGGTAAGAAGCGAAAAAAGTCATAAAATAGTATGCATAATATTCCAGATAAATTCAAGTTCAAATAAGATACAGCTTTAATATTTTGCTTAATTTTCGTGAGCTGGTCCGGAATTCAAGAAATTCGGGTTCGATTCCGGACAACTTTTCATTCCACTCAAGCACAGAAAAATGGTTTCTGAAGCATATCCAACATGGTCGAAGGAGTCGAAACTTTTTGGCTAGAAGCTTGCTCAACCGTCTATAATTTATATGCTTCATCATTTTGAAAACAATTCATTCGTCTCGAACTCCGCTGATGATAAATAATTAGGTGGCACTTGAAAATACGCAACGAATGTTCACTAGATATGCTTGTCGTCGCAGAGATCTCTTATCGAGTGATGCCGGCAGATTCGCTCTAATGACTTTTGAATCCCCCAAAATTGGCGTGGTTTTACATCGATTTTTTGAAGAAATAATTATAAAAAAGTGTGAAATTTTGCGAAATTTTCTCGTTTTTCGAGAAAGCTCATAGAATCCTCTCGCTTGGCAATTTCTCATCGTTCCTCTTTCTCAGGCAACAGAAAACTTCATAGGCCCCAAATTTCTGACAGCTGATATCGATCGATTTCCGGTAAAAACTTCCAGAATTCCAGAGATACAGTATAAACCGTGCTTCGCCAGTTTCCTTTGTTTCCTTTTAAAGCGTAAAACAAGTTCTGATTGTTTTCAAAGGAAATTTTTGCTTAAAAAATTCTTTAAGAATCAAAACAAATGAATCTAATCTCACATAGATTCTCATCGTTCATATCGGTTGAATAGATTCTATTAATCCGTATTCGTAAAATTCCAAAGAATCGGAAAATCGCCCATTCGAATAGCCTAACTACAAAATTTTGCTCTGAAAGAGTTCATGAAAGCGATGAACACCGACAAAATTTTGTAAGACCACCAAAAAAAAAAAAACGCCTGTGAACTTGTTTCAATGATGACGCAATGCTTCTATCGAGCAACATATGTCGATCATTTGTAGCGCAATAGTCTAGCCATAGCCAGCCTTTGAAAAATTGCATGAGAAAAAAATCTTTCCTGAAGAACCCGGAACCAATTTTCAGTAGAAGCATTCTTCAGCTACTTCATGAAACGACTAACGCCTTCATTGAATTATCATTTCGAAAAAAGCCACTTTTGAAAGACTTTCAAATTTTCAGCTATTTTGTTTTGCTTCCGGCTACGTGCTAAACGTACTAAACCTTCGATCCCCTATAAATATGACATGATAAGTTGAAAGAAAAGACTGACAGCACTTTTACCTTTTTTTGTTGTCGACTATTGCACGTCTCATGGCGCCATGATTATGCACGTAAAAAGGTTAAGCTGATACGAATGAACTGTTCAAAGAGCGTTGTTTTGTGATGATGAATGCACCAATCTTTTGACAAAGACAAAAAAACGAAAGTCACTTCTTCGAAGATGATCTATATCGAATTCATTATTTATGCATAATCGAATATCCTGCATCACTGAGAGCACTGAAATGTCTGGAAATAAATTTGGGCAAGAATATTCAGATGTGCGGAGATAAGCCTAGCATCAACGAGATCATGCCATCCTCACATTTCATAAACATTGATGCAACTTTTCACAAGTGAAGGAAACATCTGTAGAAAACGATATATTCGTATTTCCTCTCATACTTTATTATATCCTCTGTCTCCAACTTTTTTTTTGTCGAATTCGACCAAGCATTCTCCCACAACCTTTGATGTTCCACATCAACACTTTTTCGCCTATGCAGGAACAAGAATCTTTTCTGAGCTAGTTGTCCCTACGACCTACCTACGCTGCTTACAGACCCCTATTTCGTATTCTGCATATAATAGTTCTTGTGTTAATGAACTCTCAGAAGTGGAACATTATATGCTCAAATGATACAAAAGAAATAACTCAACATTCAAAGAGCAAAAGAGAAGCTAACTGCATGCTTTTCCTTTCTGCCCATCAATTATAACATGCGTCCTGAGCGTAATCGTAATGGTTACCTTTCGATCAGTGATGTTTTATGAATTTCGCTCGTTTTACGTATTTCAGCGATGAGTTTTTTGTTGTCACGTCGAAACATACGAAATTCTTTCTTTTGCTATAAAATAAAGGCAAATAAAGGCATCGATAAATATTTTTAAGCGAACGAACTGCTGAAAAATTCTCAGATAATATATACTTCACGTATATTAGAGGTCTTTTTTCACTTTCTAAGCACATATCATTCAATTTTATTCATCGATAAAGATAAATACTAAAAGCCACTAGCCATAATGCATCAATGTGGCTGAAATCTATGGAAATTAATGTCATTGGAAATAATACATTGGCTATCGTTTAGGACGATCGGTTAAAGGACTTTCCGCTAATATATTTCTGTCAAGTCGATTAATTGCTAAAGAGTCGTTATTGAAATATGAATTACTTCACATAGAGAAATGATTTTAAGAAAAAAAAGGAAAAGTAGTCGTTTCAATTATGTGAAATTACTTTCATTTTATTTATTCGAACTTTTTTCGGTCAGTCATAGATTTCGACAGGTTTTATTCAGAATTAATATTGCAAATCTAAATTCTGAGAAAAATTGTTGATGGAAGTTTTAGCATAATCGATAGATTGTAAAACATTTCAATTAGTCGAACATTATGGTTATGGCTATATAAAGCTTTCGTTGTCACGATGAATGCACTAACAAATTGCTTAAACCCGACAGTAAGTAACATTAAGCAATAAGGAGTAGCTGAATTGGCACCACATGAAATATAGAGCCTCACCGACCGATGACATGGAGCAATAATTAGAATTACTTTGCCCGTGATAGAGTAAAGGAGCCACATGAATCTGAAATATGTTACAACACCTTTCATGCTAGTCACACTAAGTAAGAAGGTTCGTGCTGAAGTGTTCTAGGAAAGGTGTATCCATAATAGCGGAGTTTTAGAAATTGGTCCATTACTCGGATTCTACGTGTTGGGCTTTCCGATTAGCCACTGGAGGTGTAAGCATATGAAGGTGTGAAAAGAAGTGTTGTTGTATGAAGATCGTTGTTTGCTTGGAGAACGCTCTCAATCGATCGGATGAGGCATTAATGATCGTTGGCAGGTGTATATTTATGATTGCTCTATAAACATTAAAAAGCGCCAAATATTGCTGCAATGTGAAACAATATTCACCTACCTCATTATCGTCCATAATTTGAAAATCGCTAAGTATCGACCTTGATTGGTTAAGTTATGCTCACAAAGGTGTTTTTTATTAGCAATGTGGGTGTTTTCTGCGGAAATCGCCAGAAAATGTAATCGACGTATGGGAAGTTGAGGTTGTAGGATGTGCAGTGAATTCTAATGTCAGCAGTTCAAACAACTTCTTCACTCAGAAAACCTCACATTTTGCTCATAGAATTCACAATTATGACTTCCTTTCGGTGTTCGAAAAGTTTTTGCAAAAATTTTGAGGGCAGAAATAATCTTTGAGGTGATTATTGCATTACTATTGCGCAGACAAATTATTCGGATAATTCGGTATCAACTTCGAACCTCAACAATGAAATACTAATTGAAATGTTTTGACTCATTGGGCCATCATTTAACAACCTGGGAATATATTACAACATAAGAGAATTTGGTGGTCTCAGTATATCCAACGGTGATAAGCACCCATGGGGTAACGAATCGAAACTAATAGACGTTAATGCAATACTCCGTACAGCTCTACAGTATTATAGGCATCGAACCCTGCAGATGTTCCGTGTCATACATGGCGAAAATGAATACTTAACTGGACCGGCACTTAACGCTCCGCCCGAAGCATGAAGAGGATATTCGTAGAAAACAATCCATCAGTTAGCTAGTTATCCGAACCTCTTTCTTATAGATAATAATCTCCGTCCTACTCGATTTATCGCACTTTCAACAAGTATTCCTTTCACCGAGGACTTCTTTTCTTTTATTAACAACTGATACCTTATTATATATATCGTCAGCTCAATCTTTCCCCCTTCCCCTTCCCAATCTTATCCTCTTCCCCTTTTCCCATCGCCTGCATCTCGATTATGTCACTTCCCAAAATCTTAGCCAGAGAATATCCACGTGATGTTCTTGTTCCAATTCTTTTGAATGTATCATTTGTCCCAGTAATAAAACCGAAGAATATTACCTCAGGGATGTTTTATGCTAAACTGAGTACTCGCCATGCGACACCTCAAAGACAAGCTAGATGATTTGTGCATGAGCATGTGAATGAGTATCTTCCCTGCATAATGCCTCTCCCACCATTGCATCTGAATAATCCACTAGTGGGCACCTTGGCCAAAAGCACGCAGGCGACGATATGAGCCTTATCGACAATCATAAGCGCGGGTTAAACTACTGTGTTGAATTGCGATGCTAATAGAACTCTATATCTTTCTGCTTGTATTAACCGTTGTATTCCCCTCTCTCCACTTCCTCCTCCCCTCTCTCTATCCACTTTCCTCCCTTCACTTTCGGCACTTTTCCCCGTTAGCACGTTCCACTTAATCACTCGTTATTTGTTGTGCTATCACTGCCTCTGTGTTTCTTCTCTCATTCATGCCTGTAGTGTTTCTATCATATCAGTGCCGTTGTTTTCTTTCCTCTGTAGTTTCTATATTGCACCATTTACATGCTGCTCATTGAAGCATTGTTTTTTCTTCCACGTGATGTTATGGTTCAATCGATTCCACATAACTTCATATGCCTGTGTATTTGCGAGGTGCTTCTTGATGGCCGGACAAGCCAATATTTTGCCTTTATAAATAAAAGACTTTCGATGAACTGATATTGGTGCAATATCAGTTAACATCATCAAAACAACTCTCGCATCCATCACTTCTCCACAATTCTCTTCCTATTTGGGTATTTATTCAAAAGTGGGGAAAATTTATAGGAACAAGGACTGCATTTCTAGGAGCATCACAGATGTCGTCCTATCCTTTTCCAAGAAAGTTGCCACAATTCGATTTCTTTTCTCTCTTGTGCTTCAAATTCCACACAAGTTAAATTGAATAAAAGTCCCCTCTCTATACTGCTAATGTAATGGGTAATAATCGGTATCAATCAAACTAGCTTAGGGCTTTAATGCCACAATAGAGTGCAAACGATTATTAAGTTTACTTTTGGTTTGCACGTGCCTAGGTATATTGAACGACAGGTAACGCTGCACTTTTTTTTGAATGCTTTATATGGCTTGTATTGCTCATTTGTGTTATCACACAATTTGATCAGTGCATAATCGATTTAAGTCGATATTTTTCTTCAATACAACATAATCTTAAAAGACACGTACATTAGGAGCATCATTTTTTTTTCGACCAATGGAGCGATGAAACGAGGAACTAAAACACAATGGAAAGAATTGGCAAGATAAATGAATAGTTTATGAAGATATGCATAAATGTGACATGAAATTCGAAAATATTTTATACTTATTCACTAGTTATTAAAGCAATTTGTATTGTAAATGATACAAAAGTTGCCTCAAGCAATTTGTTGTTTAAATTGATGGGAGCGAAATATCATCGTGATGATGGTGGAATCTCGAAGAATTTCGCAGCTTCTTTTGCTGTTGTTCGAATAAAATCATCATCCTGAATAGCTAGCGAACTCATAAATATCATATCAATGAATGAATGTAGTGAAAATACTTAACGAACCATTCGATGAATATAGCAAGAATATTGCTATGTAATATTAATTTAAGTTGTTGTTATGTGTATTGACTGATTGATCGCATTTGATTTGTTTTGTTTGTTTATTTTTGCTACATTTATTTTGCTATGCCAACAATTTAAAAGAGTCATCTGGAAGGTGGAAAATTGTTCTAAAATTCTAATTAGTTCGCGGACAGATTAAAAAACAGGATGGTCTTTGTGTGATGTGAAGCTAAGTTTTTAAAGCGGAAAAGTAACATTATGTACACAACAATATGAAAATGCTTATGGAAGCTTTGTATTCTCATCGATTGGCACAAATGCCTCATTGTCGAGACCGCTTGCGTTCTTGGAGCTAGCCGCTTGCTTTGCAGATTCAATTGCTTTCTTGTGCTCTGATTCTTGCGAAGCTATCGTAAGACGTGCGTTCGCTGCTTCAGCTATCTTCACTCGTTCAGCTTCCGACATAAACAACAATTCCACCTGCTCGATCGGAAGACCTTTTGTTTCTGGTATGAAGACGAAGATAAATATGAAACCGACAACAGTTATGCCAGCATAAATAAAGAACGCGCCTGAAATATCGTCCAAGTTAATTTAGAAAATATTTGAGGTAATTATGCCCACCAAAAAAAACGGCTTCTTGCGGAAGCTAACACCCAAATTTGTTAATATTATGCAAATATTGGTCATCGAGCAAACAGCATACACTGTTGTTTGCCGGAAATGCGTTTGAAGGATTTGAAATATTCCTGTGAGCTACGTTTGAGCTCACCCGAAATTTACTCACTCATAAGTTCTGCCCTCAATGCTCTCATCTTTCCACTCTGAACTTAAGCGAGCTGATGATCGAAAGTGCATCAAACAATCCATTTTTTGCATGTAAATGAGGATTTCAATAAAGAAGGCATACCGTATTTCGTGACTGCTTCACTGAGAGTGAGGAATGTTAACGATATGATGAGGTTTGCAATCCAATTCGCTGCGGTAGACAAAGCACAGCCAGTACTTCGTGCCCATAATGGATAAAACTCCGCGTTGAGTACCCATGGAAGTGGTGCGAAACCTAAACGTTACGATTACTGAACCTGTATTTAATTCAGCGGTTGTTGTGTTCCTTCTTAATCGATTCTAATGCAATCTATCATTCCTACACGCTTATTTCATAAGTGCTATTAGCGAGAATAATATTCACTGGACTAGACTGCATCTTCAAATTTAACGTGAAAGAACCAGACAGACTACTGAAAACTTTAACGACTTAAAGAACCACTGAAAACCAACTAGTGATATGATGTTGCTCTTCAACTTTGCAGTTGAAAGCATTCAAAGACAAAGCAGCTAGGATAGCTGTGAAAGCTCCTAATCACCTAAAGCAGGTTTTTGATTGGATAGGCAGTAAGAATAGCCAGAGCAACCAGGAGTGAAAAAGCATCAGTAAAATAAGGAACGGGACAAGATCGAAAAACGGCCTTGTCACGTGCCTTCTTTTGTAAAGATATCGGAATTTTGAAAAGCTGGAAAGCTTGGCTGTCAAATGAACGCTGGTGACAACAAATAACAGAAAAGAATTGAAATGAAGAGACTTCAGAGGATGCAATTAAAAAACTTTTCTCACAGAATTGACCGCAAGAATCACAAATACTCACCGATCGAGAAGAAAGCTAAATAGACAATCATAAAAACAATCGGCATAATAGTATATTTCGTTTCACAAAAATCGCTTTTCCATTCATAAACACTACTGTTGAAGCCATCGCTACAATAGCCTGTAAGCGAGTTTTCAGGCGATTCCGGATCAAGCGGTAAGCAGAACCTGAATTGCACGAGTTTAGCAAACTATAAAATTGCCTATTGTTTCTCTAGTGCCCTATGCGAAATCGGCACACGGCGAAACCAAATACGAATCGTCTCGTCCAAATTTGATCACTTTTTTTTCATATGCGATGAAATAGTCCAGCGAGGAATTTTATCGTTAGATTCTCTACCTCATTTCCGAAGAAATAGAAATTTTTGTGCATATTTTTTTAACAAACCATTCAAATCAGCTCTTTGGCGATCATCCAACTATGAAAAATGCTTGAAGCTGTAATTTTACCGGCTCAAAAGCGTCTCTGATAAAGGATTCAAAATAATGGACAATTTCGCGAGATGTCTCATTATTCATCAAAGTTTGTCTAAAATAGTTTCATTTTTTTTTCTCATTTCGAAGGAAAAGATGCCGAATGTATCTGTGTATACGTAATGACAAGTGCTTACCCTTTTTCGCTATCTGCTTTTGGATAACAGAAACCACAGTGACTTGAAGTAACACAAAAATCGCAATTACTGCAAAAAAAAAAAATGAACAATAAGAGTCTCGATCTCTTGCAACTCAGATAATTTCCCTCGTTCAGTCGATTGCTTCTTTCTTTCACTCTTATGCAATTTAGACGCTAGTTGCTAATCAAGCAATTGTGGCAGATGAATTCAATTACTAATGCCGCCCACAGGTTAGCTCTTTTCTTTTTGATTAAGCGAATATTGCTCGTAAGGTTCCAAGGTCATTTTGATAGTTGGACGAATACTGGTCAACTTGAGTTATGAGTGATTCGATGACTTGAGGTCGCATTAAAAATACGAAAATATGTTGTTCGTGTGAAAGAACATTTGCATATTAGTTGAAAGATTGCAAGTGAAAGTGATTTCAACTGCTCATTTCCTATCCACTTCAAAACTCTGCATAGATAAAATTGAAATCAAGTGAGGAAACGCGCTTAGGCAGCTGCAATAAGGTACACTTTTCAACTGATCCGAGCATTAACACCAATCTTCAATAAGAAATTCGCTTTTATTGCTAGACTAGAACGAAGGAAAAGCGAAGCGACTGTGAAATACAATCAAATTTTCTGGCATTTTTGAGCGTCTACAACTCCTTCCAATATTGATGGATCAACTTGAAAGGTGGTGTAAGAAACAATTCTATGGAGTAAATTGGTTGCGGCATGCCCATCAGTTCTAGCTTAGGCAATTATAGCTTCCTTCACTCTCGACTCAAAGGACGTAATTTGCGTAAATGCAAAATTGCGTGAAAAAAACCAAAATCTCATCGTTGAACCTCATATCACGACAATGTTGAGAATGCTTGTCACTTGTATCGAAGGTGTTGTTCGGCCAGCTAGTGGTTGGTGGTGAATCCTTATTTATCAATATAAAAGCGGTAGCCATTAAAAGAAGTGCAACAATAACGCCACAAACAGATATAAGCAATAGCACACGACGACCGATTTTCTCGATTAGTGCTATAGGAACAAATGTGGCGAAGAAATTCACAGCTGAAATCAACTTAAGCGTTTAATTAATTCACTCAACGAAAATAAGTGAAAAATTCTATAATTTTGCTCTAATTAATATAATTTTGCTCTAATGGATTGCATAAAATTATAAAAGAAACAGCTATTATATATTTATAGATTTTCTTTAAAATACAACAAAATCGATATCTGTCGTATCGTAACAATAGACATAGTAGGTATAACTAGGAATTCATAAAATAACGCCATTGTGATTATCACCTTCGACGAAAATATTTGAATCCTTTATAGGTGTAAATAAGCAGCTCCAAATTACTATTATTTCCTAATAATTTTTATTATTTCATTAGTAAAGTAAAATTTCAGATCTACAATAGCTCATACCAACTGTATCAATTGATCTGGAAGATAACCTTGAAGTCCAGGAAAATCAAAATAAAATGCCGAAAAATTTAACCTCCTCATTCCATCTTTGTATTTATTATATGGAAATATTGGGCGTTGAGTTGCAATATTTCCTTCTTTTTTAACTGAACGAATAGTCTATGATAATAGTGTATGTTCAAACAAATATATAAAAGATCTGACGGCTTATAGAGGAACCATAGATCACTTTAAGCAAAAAAAAGAAAAGAGACATTTAGGCTTGGGATCGATCAAAATACATACATGATATTGCGAGAGAGATCCAGATAGTTAGATGATCGTCTTCAATACCAGCAGCAGTAATAATATGACTTGTATAATATCTGTGAAGCAAATAATATTTTTTCATGAACAAAAATTGCGCACATATTATATATTTCAGCGTAAAAAAATATGTTAAGTGCTATTTAAGTCAAAAAATTTTCCACTTTGCTTAAAGAAATACTTTCTTTAGCGTTACTGCTTAGTACATTTTTACGAGTTTCTGAACGGAATGTTCTCGTGATCCACTTTTAATGTCTCATTTAATTAGCCAATTAAAAATCATTCATTGATGGAGAAGATTATTATGTCTCATTATCGCTCAAAAGAATACTGCTGTGATCGTAAAAATATCGCTTATTAACGATGGAAGTTGTGGTAGAGTAAGCGTCCAATATAAGAAAATATAATGAAAAAGAGCTGAGATGTTCGTCGCGATATGCTGCATATTCGATGCGTTTACTAAGCACTAGAAATACATATCAGAAAATGACACGTCTAAATCGTTGAGTCGATGCTTCACCCCGTGACTGAACTATTCGACCAATGCCTTTTCAATAACCGTTTAGGTTAGAATTCCTCCATTATTTTTACTATCACCCACACTTGGCACTCTCCTTTTTATTATTAGTGAATATGCTTGGATCATATCAGTGTAATATTAACCAATTTGCATAGACTACTCTACAAGATAAATAATTTAGGGGAATTTTAAAGCACTCGAAAAGACGACTAAAGAACTTACACAATAGTGTTGACACCACCAAATTGTTGGAAGATCTGCAGAATACAGCCAATAGCCATTGCCTTTCTTACATGAGGCGTTTGCGCTACTCGTAAGAGCACAAATTTATCTAAATCATCGTTCTATTACTTGTGTTC
Source organism: Toxascaris leonina (assembly GCA_022844705.1). Classification (NCBI taxonomy): domain Eukaryota; kingdom Metazoa; phylum Nematoda; class Chromadorea; order Rhabditida; family Ascarididae; genus Toxascaris; species Toxascaris leonina. The sequence continues at coordinate 87,517 of JAARMF010000083.1, forward strand.
CTAGTAACGAGAACAGAAAAAAGGCGGCCTAAAAGAGCGCGATAAACATTTGTCATCCTAAGAGATTCATGTAATAATGAAAAGCAAAAGTGAACTATTAAAGATCATGAAAAGCATGCCTCCAACAACTTCCTTCGCCTTCTTTTCTTCGATGTCAGCAGCCCTGATCTCCTCCAATTCATAGATTACCCATTCAGCGTCTCCACCGTAAATTCTATTCAACACCTTCAAACTTATCTCAGTTAGTTAACTAATCAAAAGTTATCAAATAAGTGAATTAAAAACAAGCTAAATAACGAGGTATTTAGCGTGAAGACTGCGCCATCCTAACTTAACAAACTGGATACGCGGTTACATCGAGAACCACAGTATCTTCATTAGAAGTGCGGCATTGAAACTTCATTGAACTGAATCCGGCCTGTACTGCACAAACTTAGCCATCGTTTTTAATCACTTTTTACTCTCACGTGTTGTTTCCGCACCTACTTGCAGATCCACTGTCCTCTTCAGCTTCGGACCACCCAATGAGGAATCTCTGCATCAAGATCAGTAATAACTGATTGGTTGAAATTTTGAGGAAGAAGCGAGGGAAGTACGGAGGGGGAGCGGAGAGATTAGGATATGGGCGGACATAGTATTGGAGTGGGGGATAGCCAAAACATGGTTTGGCGAACGCCCATAGTATTTTTTTTTTTTGAAAATAATGCCTCATAGGCACAAAATTTTCACCTTATGTATGAGCTTCATCAGCTTAGAGAGCATAAAAAAATTTCAAAGACCCACAGCAACATTAAATTCACTTTCGACAATAAATAAAATACTCGCTAACAATGAATAGAATCGTAATCGTTCCTTACGTCGATCAACACAATTTCTTCTTTTGAAGAAATACTCTACAACCACTCTTTACATTTTTGTTCATTAAAATTATTTGCCAAATTTTCATTCGATCGACTTGGAGACGAGTTTGATATTTTTTTTTCATTCTTTTACTAAAGAATTTTCAAAACGATCTTATAACATGANGAAAAAAAAATCGACAACCGCTCATTTCACTTTCAATATGAGCATTAATATTTAAAGCGCCAAATGCTACAAGTTATTTCAAACGATCTTATAACATGAACAATTGGAAAATTGTCCCAAATATTTGTATAACGACTCTGCGATGGAAGACGATAAGTGATAAGAAAAATTTCTTACCTGCCGTGCTTCATCCGTTCTTCCCTTTCCGAACAAATACCTTGGGCTTTCCGGAAGACAAAGAAAGCCGACGAATTGAACTAACGATGGTAGAGAAGCAAGTGCAAACATCAACCTCCATCCGACTTTCACTGGATCGACATATGAAAATGCTCCTGCAGTATCTTCGTAGTTAATAAATCTGCTGCAATCAAATACTATTAGGCGTTCTAATAGTGTTTCTAAATGTGTTTCTGCGACTTGCTATAACACCTGTAGAATATGGTGAAAAATTTCTGCATTTTTTCATAAAAATAGGCATCTATTGGAAAAAATTAACACAAAATGCAAATTTGCAATGCAATAGTCTCATATTGAATAAGATGCGAAATATCTCCAAAATTGTAATGAATTTCGCAAAACACAAACCGATACAATATAAATAACGTTGCGCTTGGAATAAAAACTACTCAACACAGCATTAAAAAATTATAATTTATGTCATCATGTCAGAAATAAAATTCTCTAAATATGTACGCACAATCTGATTCATATTAAAGAAATAAATTCTTGGCTGAATTGAAGTCGACGTGAACAGAAAACAAGTATCCATAGATATTATCCTATAATATTGGGAAATTATCCGAAATGCACTAAAATGTTGGGAAATTTAATGTATTTCAATTAGAGCGCACCATAGTAACAATAAAAAGGTGGAATATCATTTGATTGTTGAAAATATTTTCAGAGCTTTTTTTGCCTCATTTCCAAAAATTCTTTCTTTCCCAAGTGTTCTTGTATTTATCAGTGTACCGTCAAGAGTCGTATAGTTTGTTTACCGTCGAGTAAGCATTTTCTGTATTTGCTATGACATTGCATTTCGCCTTCACCAAAACTAGCGATTGAATCTCTCATCATATTATGACAACAAAGTAAACGACAAATCACTTTGTGCGTTTTTTGCTGTTATTTATGAAATTTATTTCGTGTTTAAAGTGTTTAAAACATCAGAAACAAGCATTGTATTCGTTGAATGAAGCAAAAAAAAATGCACATAGTTTACTTCTCGAAGTGGTTTTTGATGCCAAATTTCAAAGTTATATATAAGCTATATATAAGCCTTTTTACGGGAAAAGAAATGATCTAGACGTAGAAGATTATGGAAGTGAAGCAAATAGCAGCAGACGAAAAACGATGATACATCACTAAACGAGCAAGTGAGACGTTTAATCGCATTCTCATCCATTCACAAATAAAGAACTTTTTTGATGTTTCGTGCATTTATTCAAATGCGCAATATTTCCAATATAATGAGCACCTTCACATCAAACTCAGCATTTTCTTCAAAAAAAAAAAACATCACGTTTTGCTTTGATGCGATAAGATGCGAAAAAATCACTCCCCTACTCCTACGCCAAATTCTCTTAAAGATATGTATGCGATCATCGCATAGTACGATAGCTGAGGATTTCGTATAATGCAACTGCAAACTTTACAATCTGCGCTCCGCCACTGCAGTTTACTTCATATGCCATAATTTACTGCATGCGCACGGTCAAAACAATGCAAGGCCAGACTGCCTTTAGCAATAAAATATTTGAAACTACTGCATGAAAATATATGCTAAGCTGTAGAAGAAACGTTACTGGTACATGCTTTTGAGCGCGAAATTTGAAATATGCTGGCAGAGAATAATTAATGATGTTTGCATATCGAATAAACGGGATGTAAAAACAGAGTGGGCCAACCTGCAAAAAGATTTGCTGCCATGAGGCCGAATGTGATCATCAGTTGAAAAGCCGTAATTAAACGACCACGAATATTCGCTGGCGATGTCTCACCAACATAGATCGGCACGGTCATCGATGCAAACCCTGCAATTGTATGGCATTAATTTTATTCTTTACTGCACATGCGTAACACATTGGCCTTTTTGCTCTCTCTCGCTGTTTTTCTATATTCCGCTGTAGTGAATAAATTAGAAATGGTCTCAATTCAATGAAAGTTTTCTTTAGATGATTTTATGCGTAGTTGGGAACTTTTTCTTGGCGTATATCAAAATTAACAAACCAATGCCAAATCCGAGAAGAATTCGCCCAACAAGAAGAGTGACTTTCTCGGGTGCTGCTGCACAAACGATGCCACCAACTGTGAAGACTAAACTCGACAGAATAATCACCGGTCGACGTCCGAAACGATCGGCCGCTGGTCCAGCAGTTAGAGATCCAACCACAGCCATTCCTCAAAGCAAATTTTGCCAGTGCTTGTGCAATAATACTGCTTCATATTGTATTCGTCGAATGTGGCACCAAAGTGCCAAAAGCTCAGAGGATGAAAAGAGTTTTTTACACATTTCGAAAGGGTCTATATTTAGATGTTTATAGAAAAATCCGATCTCTTAAGCTTCGAACAATATTTGCAGTTGTTGTCATCGACACTTGAAGTTTCTTCACAAAAACTGCTATTATCTTCATCTATCAGTTCTCTTGTTTCATTTTTCGTTTTTAAAGAAAGAACACTATCTTATGATTGAGTCGCCCATTAGCGAAAAGGTGATAAAGAGTATGGATGGCATTCTTTTGATATCTAAGAGCTTAACGCATTTTTCAGTACACCAACAGTGTATGTAACTAGAGACTGGCGATTGCATTATTGCTCTATTGAGTGCTGCGGAAATAGATTAAAATGTTTGAGCCAAGTTTTTATGCTCCTCACAGACCGTCGTATATTCCGCATGAATCTTCTTTTCAGCAATGAATCGGTAATTTATATTAAAAAAAAAGTAAAATATTATAAAAGCAAGTGTCCTGTGGAAAGTTCTAGTGTTTTTTTTTTGCGAGAGTTAGAACAAACTTTTCACGTTTAATTGCAGAAAGAATAAACGATATCTCTAGGTTGTTGTAGAGGTTAATTTTGCACGACTTTCGGAAAAGCGTTGGGGATCGCTGCAAGATTTTGGCCAGAAAAAAGTACTTACTTGTTTTACCAATGACTTGAAATTTTTTGCACAAAAAAAGCTCACTTGAAAAGATACAGAAAGTTATTTTTCTTGAGAATTGCTCAGAATTTAATGCATTCTTATTCTGTTTGAGAGCGTCTAGCGTAATCCAATGTCTTCAACGGAAGAGACGATAAAAAGCAATTGTCCAAAATTCTCAAGGCGGCACAAATACGGAATTTCAAATTAAACAACCCACTTCTCTCATACATAATGGCTAACTTGCTTCGTTGCTCCAGAGGTCCGGATGCTCGAAAAGTCGACATTGTTGTATAGATGCATAAACTATTAGGGCGACTAAGAATTTTAATAATAGGCATGTATCACATAAAAAAGCCAAATGCCTTCGCTTCTTTTCAGTCACTTGCAGCTGCTGCAATTTATTCAATATAAGCCATATCCACCTGGCGTAAGGCTGACAATGAGTTCCTTCCAAAGTGAACTCATTGGAAGCATTCCCTGATATTTCGGTAGGAAGAGCATCGCACCTGAGACGATACCCGTATCATAGCCAAACAAAAATCCACCAATAACAGCCATGGAGCATAAGCCATATACAAAAAGCCCAAGGCGAGGGCTTGCCTTAGGCTCATAGACGCCTGTTGGCCTTCTTGTCTGAAAAAGCAAAGAATATACGCTAGAGGTCTTGGCATGTTGAACGCATTGGTTCAATAAAATCATTTACATATTCCCTTTTCAAGTTCATTAGAAGAAAAAGTTTTTAAAGAGTGAATTTCACCTATCCATCCTATTTCCTTATGACGAAATGCACAGAACGGGTGTGTTTTATTGGAAGACCAAGGCAGTTTAGTAACCTGTAGGCTTCATTGCTCGATTTCATTAACGATTGCAAACGCTGCTGGCACTATCTTGATGATTTAAGAGGTAAATGAGACTTAACAACATAGCGAATTTCAACAAGGGGGATAAATCCAAATAAAAATTACATGTCCTGAATCCACTAATGCGAAGAGTGGAATAGAAATATGACTTTAAAAAAATAGAACAAGAATAAGAACTTGTTGCTATAAACCTGCCTCTGAATAGGATGGGCGCTGCTGTATCATTGAGTAGGATAATCTACTTATGCAACTAAAGATTACGGGAAGCAAGCGTTTCTCAGCATTGATTTTCTCATTATTCAAGCAAATTTCTTTAGAAAGAAATTGCACAACTATTCGTGGTGTTATTGTGAAACTTGGTCAGCATATAATGCATCATTTTATTCCCATATATTATGATTGCTTCATCTACTCATCGTTGGCTAAATAAGTGAAAAGCTTCAAAAAGAGCACTCACCGACTTGCGCCTTTCTCCCATCAGTGCAAAGCGTACTATGAGAGGTGTACTAAAGTGGCACCTTTCAATAAAGTACTCAACGAAAGAAAAAATAAACTTGAAAAAAAAAGAGCTGATTACATGTCATCTGCAGCGTCTTACTTATCTTCCCAATAAAACATCATAGAACAAAGGCGTTCGTCATTTGTGATAATCAACACTTAAAAGCAATGCTAATAGAATTATTGCCCTAATGCGATAAGTTCATCTACATCTATATGAAATACGTCAAAAATCATCGACCCACACCCCAAACAACATTCCGATTTTGATGTTTTCGATACTTCTAGAGGTGTTTAATAGATGCTTTACCTGCCCTGAAAAGTATACCTAGAAATATCTAACAGCGTAGATAAAGAGCTGCGCGAGTTGCAGTAGGAAATTAACTTCTCTCTTCATCAATTCCCTCCCTATGTTTCTAACAGTTGATCCCTAACAGCGTTGGCCTTACAAGAAATACTCTTGTATTTGCGTATTTCCTATGTCCAATGATTTGTTTGCTGACCCCCGTAAATTCGTTATCTCCTGACCTGTCATTTGTGCATTCTCAACAGCTCATATATCTTTCCCTTGCAATATCGTCATAAAATCGAATGCGTGTTTTTCAAACGTTTTTTTTTGTGTACTTCATATGACACAGCATGATGACAAACTTTTGTAAAGTCTGTTTTACTCTATTCACACAACAAATCATGCATCGGTAATAGATGGAAACAAAGGAAGCAGTACATATGGATGCCTCATGTAGAGAGAAATTTAATGGCGTCATGTTCTCAAGAACGCTGAATTGAAACAAGGCAAGGAATTTTAAACGCTTCGCCGTTCGTCTCAATGCTTGTGTGCATGTGCGTCAGGCTTTAAAGATTGCACAATACATGAATAGTGATGCACTAACTAAATGAACCGCCTTCATTTCAGTAATGAGCAACCCGCCCTTCTTCCAAAATCCAGTGCTTTCTGTAATGAGACTAGCGAAATAACAAGACACTTGACCAAGTGTCCATCCAGAATTTGCCGTCAAGTTTGAGCTGAGCATTATTGAAAACCTCACCTTATCAGCTTCCAATGCCTTTTGATCACTTGTAATCATTCTGTGGGATCAGAAAGGAAAGTAAAATGATTGAAGTGAGGATACACTAGATTTGAAAAACTTTATTAAATTTGAAAAACNGTCAGTAAAGTCCGAAATATGGCTTCACTAATCTGTGCCTCATTTAGGGAACTCAGTCTTCACTCACAGCTGTTTCGAAACAGCATCTTACGTAAGAACAAAATTGTGAGTGGGTGCAACAATTTCACATTCCCATCCACTTATAGCTCAACAGTTTTCATTACTAGCTTGGTGTGTCCAGGACGCTTCCAGCAGCTCGAACTTAAAGTCTTTAGCATTGGCAAATTGCCGGTTTTTAATCTTGATGCTCCTCATATGTTGCCAGCCTTTGGCGACTTGGTTAAACCATGTATGTGAAACAAAGAACGGCGATATAAAACTTCAGTAAACACCTATAGCTGAACAACTTACTAGTTGATTCGAGGTGCCTGAATTCTTTTGGTCCTATAAAGAGTAAATGAGTAATAATCTGTATTTTCTCCTTCTTCTCCCTCCTTCTCCTCTTCTCTGTTCAAAAAGTTTGCTTCAACAAAGCAAAAGGAGCAAATTGACCAAACTTTAAAGCAAATTTCAAAGCAGATTAGAGAAAATTCGAAATACTTTTACACGAATATCCTTTAGTCAGGCTGGACTTACCCTAGCTCACATGAGATCATATTGAGGTCATTTCCCAGTGGAAGCTCTATTAATGAATCAAAAACAACTCAGCGCATTTTCGTTCGTAAGAACACAGAAAATGTAGCATATCGACAATGAAAGCAATGGTCATTCAAGTCAGCATTCGCAAAAATCTCATCGCTTTGGTTTTTGTTGTCTGTCAGCCGTTCATAGAGATTTGAAGCGGTAAGGAAATGAATATGAAATGCGATACGTTTTATGTGGAGAAATTAATCCAAATTCGCAATGCACTCAGATGCCGATTTGAGTGTTGATCTACTTCGGGTTGATACCGTAAAATTCTTTCCGATACATTCCGACAACTTCTAACTTTTTCTGTGCATTTCGTTAGCTAGAAAGAATTTTCCAACATAGATTATTTGGTGAACTCCATATGGGACATTCATAAATATTCGCTGCGACTTTTGTGAATTATCGTGAAAAAATCTTTAGCTATAGGCAATGAAAATGTCAAGCAATGCTTGACCATATGGAATCACTGAAGGTGTACTTACCAATCCAGTGTTTAACGTAACCAGTTTCAGTTATTTTTCTTAGGTACCCTTGAAATGCTGAGGCCAGCCGTTTTATTGCTATAGCTGTTGTAAGATGGATGAGCTTAAGTTTGATCGTGAGGTGCATAACAGTGTGGTATGTATAATGCCGCTGCCAGAAACTTGCCTGTATTGTTATTGACCTCAAAATTGTGCGACTGAAAATGCCGCATAATTCTGGCTCGCCTTTCTTGCCCTCTTCCTTTGTTTCCCAAACAAATGCCAACGACGACCCGGTCAGTAATGATGCTTCAGAGAGGTACTCTCCGGCTACTATGACAACAGGTGAAAAAAAGGCTTCCATCGGGATACCGCAAAGGCTGACATTGCGACCACAAAAGAGTTACGATCCTCTGATATAAGCTTAGGCGCACATGCAAATTATAGTGGCGCTATTCTCGACTACCACTATATCATTGGTTGAAGTATCGTAAACAAACTAAACGAAATGAACACTGAGCGAAAATCACATTCCCGGGATAACTTTTGCTTCTGAGACATAATTGACTGACAGTTTTTGTGATTCACTACTCTTCCTCCAGTGTGAGTACATTGTTCACTGGTGTGATCGTTACTCTCCTCATATTCGACGTGATCGACGACTAACTAGCATCATTCATGCATTGCTATGCATAGATTTTCCATGCGACCCGTGGTTTCATTTAATTGCGTTCTATTGCGGCAGTAACTATCTCTTTTCTAATGTTGCAGAATTACACAATTCAATGTACCACTTTCATGCAGTTGATTACATGATCATCATGGTTACTGTTTCAGTAGAAACCCTTATATGGATGCGCTAAGAGGAAGAGATAAAACACATCAAGCCATTATTGCTATAAAATTGGGTTAATTGAATGTGATCAGAAATAACCCTACTCTCTGATTTGCTGCGATGATCCCACAAGAGTTTCGAGAATACGTCGATTTCCTTCCTGCGTTCCTTCATAGTGTAGCAAACCCACAACCACACTGGATATTGACATGTAATCTGTTTTGAATGTAACTAATAAACTAACCATTCCTCAAAATCGCTACAATATCTGACTGTCGTCATACTTTCTTAAATATATTACGGTAGCAATTGCAAAAATCTTTAAACATCTGTCTCAAAAACGTTTCGTGTTGCTCGATTGTCTCTCGTTTAATGGCTGCAGTTATGAGTTTCACTGGCGAAGTATTCGTCAGATTTAGCGAAAAACTAGCAACCCATAAACATTTCCATTATCTGCGTATCAAATACTGAAGGTTATCATCAAACAGCAGTTCTTCAATAAATGCTCACCGAAAGGCCAATAAACTCAGCACAGTATGAATTCCCATCAGCAGATTCGACATTTCAGTTATTCACGTCAATGAGGGACTAGATGACATCGTTGAACGACAAGATTCAAAAAAGTTGTCCATATAAACTATGCAAAAAATTTCAATGTTTTATGTCATACAAAACTTTTGCGAAAGCTCGATTCACATATAGTGCATTCGGTTCACTTCTGAAATTGCTTAAGTTGTCGATTAATATAACTCTTTACAAAGAATCTCAAAATTTTTCATCCACTCTATTGTCTTGCTATCGGTTCGCACATATTATAAAATAACCTCCAGGTATTCAATGAGTAATCAAATACCTAACAGTTAGGCAATTTGCGAGGAAAACTGAAGTTGTGCATGTCAACTTCCAAAACGAATCCCTCCTATCGCTCGACACTTCGCTTCTTCCGGCCATCGACGATTAAACTCGAGGTTTTGGTGCTATAATTTGCTCCACTCTATAGTCAAGCATTCATTTGCTGAAAACTTTCCAAAGAAGCGTTTATAGTTGCTAATTGTATAATACGAGCAATGCAGTGTAAATGTTCGGAGCATCACCAGAAAGTCTTTATCGTGCATTGTGTCTCTAATCCTCTAGTTTGATTCCCTCATCGGCGAGCTGATATCAAGGTCGTCCAGAGTGTTCGTATCGCTTTTCGTAAGGTGTTTCCTAAAACCCTGTAATACACAACTTGTCTTAAACTATTCAATTTGCCTATCCTAAAAGTGTTGAATTTTATTCAATCTGGCTGTCTGCTACAAAACAGTGAATCGTTTCTCCGATATTCCTTTGTTAACAATACTCACATTAACTCTCTTTCGAATACTTTTCAAATGCTTCACAGGAACTGCAGATTGAGATGTACTTCCACTTCTCAAATCAGAGTTGCCCAGCACAGAATCTCTTAATGCAAAGCACTGACGTGAGGAACCTCACCGCCTTTCTGAGCCGTTATATATTTCTTCGATCTTCACTCCATTTGTAATTTATTTCATTGAGATAGGCCGTTTTTAATTTATAAACAATGCCTATGCGATATTCGAAGTGTTCAATATTGACGTTTATGCATTTCAATCTCTTTTCCTTCACCCCCTTTCCTGAAAGACACTACAACTAAACAAAAATATAAACATAACTTACCGATCAATAATCAACAGTCTAGAATTTATGTATACGCGGAAGCACTCAAATAATGAATGGTTCATTCTGCCGAGATATTTTCTATAATATTTGTTGTACCGCGCAGACAAGTTCAATAATATTGCATGGAACTCCATCGAAACTAAATCCATTATTCTCTAACCAATTATCACAAAGCAGTTAAAACTTCATAATTACCATGATGGGCAAGGAATGCACCCCTCCCCCTCTCTCCCTCCCAGCATGCATATTTATGGCTAATCAATGAAGCAAATTCAACGATAAATGAGATGTATTTACAGGATAAGCTTAAATACGTTTATGAATCATTCCATAAATACACCACTCACATATAAAAACAATAAACAAACTTAGCATTATGAGAACACCATCATTCATCTTCACATGAATCGAATATATTAGCAAGTTAGAAAAAAAACATTTAAATTTTTCACATGAACATTTATTTCCACAATGGCAGTGAAAAGAAAAATTTACAGAGGCATCAAATTGAATACGGCACATTGCATATACAGAAAGTTCCTCATAAAAACAATACTTCCTTAGCAGTGAAATTTAAAACAGTAAAATATATTTAAAAATCAATGGCGCAATTGTCGCTAGATTACTTTCTCGTCGAAAACATAACTAAAGCGTTTCTTATTCTGAAAACAAGCTCTAACAAAAGATGAACACATTGAGAGGCATTCTAAAGAGTTGCAGTTGTAGGATATAGCACAGAACGGACAAGAATATTGAAGTTAAAGTCGTGAGAAAATGGAAGGAAAGCAAAATGAGCAGAACATCACTCAAAAATACGCCAAGAAAACGAGAGATTGGCAAAATTGCAGAATTGTCAATGAAATGACCGCTCTGCCTAGTGCACACAAAAATATGCAATTTCATTGCCCAAAGAAACTGCAAGAGACTATTAAGTGAACGCAAATAAAAGACAATTCCACAAGGCAACAAATGCATGACTAATTGAACTACTTTTGGCATATATTCATATATGTATATATAAATAAATATAGAGAACCTAAATAGTAGATTAAATGATGAGTATAAATAGAAAGGAATGGAATGAATTCATCGAAATATGCAACAGTACAACGACAATCGTATGTGACTTGTTGAGAGCTACGTTACCAGCTCATGGACGCGTAAGTTGATTCTGATAGAGCGATTGAGATAGCTCACCCAACACTGTGCGGGGCTTCCTGCAATCACATACATTTAGTTAGTAAGCGGAAACAAAACGAAGAACTTATACTTAAAAAACGGAATATTAGTAAATGCAACATAATGTCGGTATTAACAGAGGAAAAACCATCGATAATATGCGCATGTAACACAATTAAATGCGATGAAGACGTTTGACTGGGAGGAAGACACTACGAATCATGTTCCATATGTATGTTTCATTATCGCTACCCTTCGAGTCTCGACTTCAATAAGCAGTATCGTCACTCGAAAAATATTATGCTTACACTAATGAAGGTAATGAATTTTATCGTGTAGAACATGTTCTCGAAAAAAAGATGATCCTAAGCAGAAGTCTAAAATCTTCAAAAAAATAGACCACTTGGTGACCGCGGATTGACGACAACGACAGATGCATTCACACTTCGAAAAAAGAGGATGCCGCCGTTTGTTTATACAAAATGGCGTCGACCCAACGCACATATTAGCCGTGCCCCCTAACTAGCAGCCGCATCTCCCGCGTCTCCCCTTCCTGCGGATGACGGTCAACGCCTCTTAGAAGATAGGCCGCAACGCGAAGCTTTGTGACGCAATCAACCCACTCGGCACAAAAATTTTGGCGCTGTTACGCGTCAATTTTGCCTCAATAGCGGTAAAACGCAAAAAGCGTTCTGTGAATGAGTGACAACAAAAAGCGACTACGCACTGCAATTTTTTTCTCTTATCGCACTCTCATAAGATGATCTCTATTTTCTTTGTTTGTAAAGAAGGGTTCGGTCTTTCTTCACTACTGGAAGACAGTCTCCAATTTCGCTACGCGTAAAAATAAAACGATTGATTAGAAAAGGTATGGGAGCATATTGTGGATGTCTTGAATTTTGAAATGCAAGTATGGATATAGCACCTCACCGAAACGGCTGACAAAATGCCACAATGCGCAGAATTTGAAGACTACCTCAGGATATCTCATAGTTATTTTTCTACAGCTATCTATGACTTATCCTCTCGTTCCTCTTCATGACCACTTCCGACTCATCACCTCGTCAACAATTCCACGACCTAATCTGAAGAAATCAGCACGAGGTGTTTGTCTTTAATGTTGGGTTTTCTCCGTTGACGATTATACAGCCATAACACTCAGCGGCACTTAAAAACGCACAAAAAGTTTCACTAAAGCGGGAAAAGGGGGCAATGATGAAAGATTGAATGAAACACAAAAACGTGGGATTCACCGAAATCAACTTGTTTAAATAAGATCGCTAGGTCGAAATTTTGTAATATGCGGAAAAAGTTATCGAGAAAAACAACTCAAAAAAATGAGTCGGCGCGATTACTGCACAAAGTCATAATTGATTCCTATCATCTCAACGAGCGATCAATTTATGTGCGAGCAAATCGCTCGTAATCTTCGAGAGCAATCTCGTCGTTATTGCGTAATGCACTCCCGCGAACTTCGTCAACATCACTAGAGATAAGCAATCACTCAGTTTAACCTTATGAGAAAAACTGCCTATCATTTTTTTTCTCCCTTTGATGTCCACCTCTTCGTAATATTACGACTGAAATGAAGATGAGAGATTTTTCTTTCGAAAGTTTTTTGCTCTCTCATACGTATACGGATTCGGAGCACATATGATGCTCCGAATCCCCTATAAACTTAGACAGAAATCAATCTCATGCGCAAAAAACAATAAAAACGACGTCACCTCGTCGAAAACATTCTACACAAAAAAAACTTAAAACCGCAACGATTCTCACTGAGGAAATAACAGCAAGAATAACATACCAAACGAACGTCAACATAGTGAGAAAGATAATACTTACTCAAATGAAGTTTGAACCGGTTTCATCATTTGGAACGGTGAAGCAATGCGATAGTGGCACTGAGGAACATTCGTCACTAAAAGTATATACACGTTTATAGGCATCCATTCGATTCTTTCGATTGTTTCAACCTCAATTGTGACAACGAAAATATGTCGCAGGCAGATTAATTTTTCGTCTCAACAAACATATAAATGCTAACCATTCACTGGGTAATGAATTAATATTCCTCTACAGTATAACGTAGAAACGATTGTCGTTAATTGTATAATTCTTGAATAATTATATAATATAGTCGTCAATTGTATATATAATGTACGTTTTCCGCACCCGCAGTGATTTCAAAAAGTTGCATCATCTCACCTCTGTTGACGCTTCCCAAGATGGCGCTCATTGAATAGGCAGAGCTCAGCGCAGACGGAGATAAGCTGATTGGCATAGCCAACGGCGGATAGTTGGACTGCTGCAACGGGCTGAAAGCCATAAATGGACGCGTTGTCGGTGAATTCGGTTGAAAACGAGATGTCTCCTGAAAAAGAAAATATACGTCTCCATAAGATCAACTTTGCTGCTGGACTGCATATAAAAGATTCTGCATAGGCATCTTGCGAGAGTCATACTAAATTTTCATTACATAAACTCAACAAAAAGCTATTTTACCGAATCGCAACCACCACTCGCACAATAAAAGAAGACGTCTTTGGTTTCATATCTAGCACATCACAAACGGTGGATTACTACTTGCATAAGGTTTCAACTTCCCGGATTGGTAAGTATTAAGATACCCGTTTATTTATGGACACAAGAAATTCCTCGCATAATTCGATTGGAGCTTGCCGTTCGTTCAAGAAGACAAATTAAGAGGGACTCATTGCCTATACCGTAGTTAAAAGAGACATATAACGACAAAATATTATATGCGCTAGACATAACACAGTCTGAGCAATAGCGTAAAGAAGAATAGAGACTTACAATTCTCTGGAAGGCATGTGGCTGTTTTGGGTCGTGAATCTGATATCCTTCGCTAGCAACCTTCATCATAAATTTACGCGCCCCACTTAGTGGTTGCGACGTGGGGCTCGAAGTCGACACATCAAATGAAGAATGCTTCGCAAACTGCAAATTCACATATTATTTTCCGGAAAATTCACTCCGACACTAAAAGTTTTGCTGCCTGCGCGCGGCATTGCAAAAGACTTTATCGATTTGTACAGATGCAACAAAAACGTCTTCATAATTCATTCCAGATTGTTTTTAGAATCTTTAGCATCTTGAATATCGAACAAAACAAGGAGGCAGAGAAAGTATTCTGCAGAAACCGCTGTCACGTACAACCAGAAAATTGTATTTAACAAATTTATGGATGCACCTTTTCCGTGCGAACTTCAACATGAAAATGTGAAATGGCCGCAATGACGAGATTCAAAAGCAAAGGTGCTATAATGAACAAAAAATTCATGGCAGAAACTATGAAGCTATTACCTGAGGCTTTGGTTTGACAAGAATAGCGCCGGAAGGAGTACGTATAAAAGGGATCGTACGCGGAGAACACTTCGGTGAAGCTATATTCGGTGGCATATTTTCGTCATTCAGGGCTTCTTGAGATGCAACATTGCTTGTCTGAAGGCGAAGACGCTCTTCTTCAGATGCGGCCACAAGGACGTCTAAGTCCGATCTAAAATGACCAAATTACCTCACATCTGGTAATGAACTGTTCACATGCTTGCCGGTAAAATTTAATACGCGGCTTCTATCAATCCCAACGAAGAGCATTAGACGAACTAGACGAGCTAAAAGATACACGGCACTTCTTCTAAGGAAAATGTGCGCAAACTTTTATCTATTATCCGATCTCATTCACTATCGGCGGCAAAGCCGACGGCCTATCTGAATGCGTTGGTAAGTGTGCAAATTTGCAAATTTGCTCCTCTATACATCGTCCTTGCTTCTATCAAGCAAAGTTTTGGCATATCAGCGTTTCTGTGTAGAAAAAGAGAAATTTTTGTAAATGAGCGGAAGGGCAAAAAGCGTCGAGTGAATGTGACATTGGTGGAACGAGAAGGAAAGGGCTGGCGGAGAAGGAACTTTCTCATATTTCATTCTGTTCCATTCGTTTAATAATAAGAAATTAATACCGGATGAAGCGTCCAATATTTCTATGCCTTATCCCCTTTTATTAATGCTTTTAAGAAATTGCGCACGACAAAAAAAAATCACCAACTTACTTTTGGCGTTCGACTTTATGTTTCGAAGACAAAACAACACTTGTCGTTCGTCGTACACTTCCAATTGATGCCCGCTTCTTTGGCACTTGTCTATCTGCACTTGTTCCACTCTCGGTCATAGAGGATTCAAGAGCAGGTGACTGTTGCGCAAGTAGACGTCCAATACACAATCCCACATCAAATCTTGCCTTCGCTGAAAGCTCAGCACTTAAAACTTCGCTGAACGTTATAGCACATAAATAACATTGGAAATGTTCGAGCTCGAAATTGAAGTCCAACGACTGTTTGAAAAGAAAAGATTAGGAGCGCTGACCTATCTGAGGATGTCATCTTTTGCCGATTGATCGCCTGAGACAATCAATGGGAAGAATATCGCTGAATAAGCATTTTACCCAATAAGATGAACCTTCAAGGGCTCCCTTTCTTCTCAACACTTCAGTTTTTTAAAAGCACATTCGAATCACCTATGACTCGTGACTACTAGCACAAAAAACTGATCGCTTATCAAGAAGTTACCAAAATCCAGCTTACCATCCGGCTCGGGGCCACAATAAACAAAGAGCGGTATCTTCTTGGTGCCAAAGAGATAATGAACTTTTTTGATAATCCCCATCGCAACCAACACATTTGCGATATCGTATAAACGGCGACATCGACCTGTAAAGAGGAGTAAAAAATAGCTATGCTGGAAACGGTTATCACCATAAAAGTGGAAACGCTGAGGACGTAAAAGTTTTGTAGAATTTTGATTCCAGTAATCGTGTTTGTAGAGGCTAATGTTTTCTGGGGTGGGCAAAATAACTCCATTAAATAGATGCAACCTAATAGCGAGAAAGCTTGGAAATAGATGAGAAAAAGCTGCAGATTAAATGTTTTATCGATGTAACCAGAAGTGTGGCTCGAATTATAGATGGTCTAAATAGCAGCGTTTAATTTTTAAACTGTAAAGAAATTACTTCGACTAGGCGGTTCGAAACCTTCGTTCTCGGGATCCTTGATGAGCACTGTACTCGCAACATCGAGGCTGACACGTCGTCGATCCTTCTAAAAAGTGAAGCTTTGAACTGATGACAAACCCAAAAAATCAACTACGTCAGGAAAACTCAACACTCACTTTCCATGCTGTTAAACAACTAAGGAACATAACGAGAAAAGGAGAATGTCTGAAAAAATTATAGGTTCAACTTTGACATGCCAACGTCACATGCTGACAAATTGAATAACTTAAAATGCTTAAGCGATGAAAAATCGGCAATACTAGGAACAGTAAACCTATGCTGGCTAATAAAATCCACACTGGTAAAAACCTTACCGGGTTGCATAGAAGCACCATAAGGAAACGACGACATAATTGAGCCAACGAATTTTTAGCGTTTCTGTCACGGCAACCATTATGTCGAACGTCACTATGCAATTTTTCCACAGCGCTTCTACCCGTGAGATCTTCTTGCATGTTGGTCTCGTTATGACTTCTCAATGAGCCACCAAAATATCCACTATCATTAATGACATTTTTGTTCGATACAAGTGTACCTGAAAAGAGAGAAAACTAGTCCTAATACGTGTAAGTTAAGTCATATCGACGAAAGATACTGTCCCATGGAATAGTAAAGCTTCGATCTGCTGAACTGATGCTACTTGAACATCATTGGACTTATGAAGCAAAAATGCAGATATTCACACAGGAGCCAGTCCATAAACGAAAACGATGGACTGCTGATTTGTGAACATGAGAAAACAATGACACGACAATTCCGCGTGCCAACAACATTGACGCCGCCTGCCCTATCGCCAAGCTCGATCTAGGTTTTCATTCCCAACAACTTTGCCTCGGCCGGAACTTCTAATCACCAATATTCCAATTTCTTCACTGAGCATTGATTCGTCTTTATTTTAAGAGCTGAGTTCATTCGAAGTACTAGTCACACGGGTTTCGTTGCTGAAATATTTTGGTGGCAAATATCAAAATTAAAATCGATGTGGAAACGGATACGAACCGACGATATCAGCACCCGATCGTCTTGAACCTGGTGATAGCTCTGTAAAACTGCACATTGCTTGTTCGACACGATGAATACGCTCAGGCAAACCTTCGGAGAGTGCTTGCTGCTGCAATGAAAGCAATCACAACAGCACAAAAACGATTACGCATAACAATACAGTAGTTCATTATATAAGACTGCAGTGGAAATTAGAGGAATATATGGGAGGCGCACATAGCAGAAAACATTTGAACGGAACAATGCGTATGCGACAAGTTTGTTCTTTGGAAAGGAAGCAAAACAGTAGTTGAGGAAGCCAACGTTCCGCAGCTTCAGCAAATTGCAACAAATTTCATACATAAGTAGTCATTTTGGAATTCTACCGAAAAGCACTATGAGGAACTTAACTTGAACGCTGATAAGAGGAGCTCAAGTTCAAGTCCAAAAAAAGTCTAAATGAGGGTAATGTATTCCAACTATAGCTTGTTTGGATGGATTAATATCCGCTACCATTACAATAACCGTCTCATAGCTTGAAACTGCAGGTCAAATTGCAGGAAGAGCTTTAGCCAGTCCAGAATCGACGAAATAAAATACGTAATTAAAAAGTCAACATTGAATAACAACAATTAGATGAACACAACGAACAAACCTGAAGATTGCTCATAAGCTGGGGAAGATCCTGAAGTCCATGCCAACGATAGAAACTTTTGTTTGTTTTGCTCATAGCTTCGAGAGCCTCCATAACGTTTACAATATCGTAAATTCGACGCTTTTCAACAGCTGAAAACAGCGCAGGAAATTCACATGGGCGGCAAAATTCAAAAAGCGAACAACGGCTTAAAACTCAAATATGCTGCAAAACGAGTTGTGTTATAAGTCGCCGAAATTCTCAACGTTCCATGCGCATCTGTAACAGTTATGATTTCATTCAAAGGAAGATAATGCAGCAGGAAGTATCCACTACTACCGAAATAGGCATATCATTACAAACAATGAATCGATTCACACCCATTTTCTTTGCCACAGATTCCAGATGAACATCGTTACCACTTTGCGCTTCTTCACGCATCGCGACCAAAAACCTGAAAATATTTGGATGAGAGGCCAAGATGAAGGCACAGTTTCTAGGTGAAAAAAAAAGAGGTTAAGACTACACATAAAACTCTCATTGAGTATTCGTTTATCAAAAAAATAGAACTACCTTCTTCGAGAAAACAATACCCGCGTAAAGTCAGGCTGGAGAACAATAACACGACGGCCATACATCAATTTAAATTTATCGGGAGACAATCCGACAGCACCTGTTCTGATAACAATTCAATTGATGAGCGGTTGAAAACTACAAAAGTTTGTTATAAGGCGAGCACGGCTACCAGGAGCTGATTAAGCGAGACTGCCGCTTTTCATTACCTACCATCCCATTCCGTAATGTTACCAACTGATGCATACCTCTGACATAGAAGACCGAGAGATTTTTCTTTACGAGAAGCGCCTTCGCCATCCTCACTTTCGTTATCATCTGTATTCGAATCGAGACTCAATCGACTCCGTTTGCGATTGAGCTTTGGCTGTGTTGGCCGAGCTCCTAAAAGCGGCGATACTCCAATACCTGATGAGCAGGCGGATGACATCGAAGTCGCTGAGAGATTCACTGCTGCAATATGGCAATATACCTCAAATTTTACCAATACACCTGTATGACAAATCAAATTTACTGCACCATTATACAAATGGCGCATGACCATGCGTGAATAATAATAAATCTATAAAACAAAGTTCGTTATTACGATGTTGACAATTTAATAAACCATTCGATATGCAAACATTTCCAGTGCTGATTAATTTCGACTATTTCTAATACGGTCTCATAGGTACCACTTTAAATTCTAGCTGTACATAACCTGTACCAACAATTTGTGCTTATAACTCGCCGAAATTGGAGCAAGGAACATGAGGGTAAGGCAATCGTTTACACAACACGGAAAACACACCCGAACTTGAGATATTCTCCTCCTCAGCAAACACGACCTGAGAGGAACAACTCGCCGTACTCGCCGTAGTTCCTTGTGACATACGTGAGTTGCCTTCATTATCATTTGAACAGATGTCGATCTGAAGTTGCCATTATGGTCTCTTATTGTTTAATTACCAAGGAAAGTGGTTTTCTTACCAAACACTTTGATGATGAAAAGAACTTCAGGCAATGTACTTGTTCACAGGTTAGCCGAATTTGTAATGCACATCAACAGTGATGTATAGATAAAATGGAGACTACATAAGATATTGATTGAATTCGCTCCAATAGTGAGAAATTATGTTAAAGCAGTGAGGCATTAGTCAATCTAATATGAGTGGTGAAGCTAAATTACGCAATGCTACAGTATCATATATAAAATCAGTTTAATGAAGGCAAGCGTGAAGTAATAGAATTTGTCGAACCTCTTCATCATCTGATGCAATGATCGACTTTTGTTCGATGTCCTTTTGGATCGATTGTTCATTCATTTCACGAAAGAGGACAGCTGAAATGAGAAATGAACCTATCGCATATAAGCATGATATTACAAGATGATGCATAGCGAGCACATCAACGATATACGGTAATTGGTGTTAATGCAGTGCTCAGTAGCTACTGTACATTTATCGATGTGAAACTTGAAATTTGTCTTTTGAAGTGAGGCAACTGACATAAAAATCTGGCAAGAGGTGCAGTTGATTTGCTGAACAAGTTCATGACCTTTATGACATAGCTGGTTCATGTGCTGAATGGCAGGAAGAATTTGCTGGAAACAGGAAGGGGTATTCCATTATTGAGAAAAGTTGTCTGCTACAAAAATGAGAAAAATTCTAGGATATATGCAAATCGTCACTAATGCTCGACTCCATGATGTTGTTTTATAATACACAAAAATTTATTTATTTCTTTTGCTCAAACGCCACGAAGTGGGGCAACAAAGAAGAATATATAAGCATGAATAGCAAGAAAGAGGAAAATGTTCATAAAGCTAGAGTTTGTGTGAACAGACATTCAGTAAGTAACAACAGCAATGGTTTCTAAATCGACAACAACTCAGATGCATTTTGGAAGCTAAAAAAGTGGAAGTGTGAAAGAAATCAACAAGAAGCAGACACTATATGCTTACAACGGAAAGCAAAAACTGCGCAGAATTTGCTTGTGCAGCAATATTTTTAGACCAATTGGAATTGGTGCGCGCATTACCTACACGAAGGTCCACAGCAAACTCTCATAAACTCAAACTTAAAACTACGATATCTCAGTGACTAGGTTAGGTATTTTCAGCCTGCTGGCCTAATTATACTCATTCCGCCTCCCATTTGCTTCTTTCCTAATTTCCCTTTTACTTCTCTTTCGTAATGAATATCTTTATAACTACACGTGAGACATATATGAAGCGGAAAAGATTATAGACGATATTAACATAGATACAGTAGTGAAAAAGTATATTTTTTTGTTATTCGGTGACAGAAAATTTTTGTTATTCATCATGAAATTCAAGAGGAGTATTGATGAGTGAAATACAACGCCAAATTAGAAATAATCTATTAGAAAGAGAAAAAAATGAGCATTTAAATAGCGCATAAAATTGAGGAGACGATCAAAGAACGTTTGCCTAAGGCGTAGAAACAAAGAAAGAAACATATTGGACGAAATACAAAACGTGACATTCAGTTGCACTGCGCATCGTTTTTTTTTTCGGTTTCGTTGCAACGTTAATCTCATACAATGCATGTCAAAATGCCACACACGTAGGCAGATGGTTGCGACGCTCGCGCATTGCCAGATTGCGTTCACTTCATGAAAGATGAAAAAAAAAAGTTTCTAAGCGTTGAACGACTAGGATTTGCAGAATAAGCCCTAATATCCGAGAAAAATCGGCCATTTTCGGACACCTGGAACGTAGAGTAGAAATAAGCTTCGCTACAAGAAGTCATCCTTATAAGACTTTAGTGTTTTTAGCAAGTGTTTAGAAATGACGAGAAATTATTTCAACTTCGAATAATGTTATTTTGTCCGTCGTTGTCAAAATTTCAAATGTCCATATCGTCCATTTTGTCAACTGCTTCTGTTCGTTAGAATTTAAAAATCTCACTGAAGTCACTCAACGCGATCGTGAAAGCAAACCAAACTACGTTAGTACATGCGGAATAATGTCGACTGAATTGTGTGCAAACATAATTTATACACGTATTCATATTCGTGCGACATTTTGGCGCAATTTTTAGCCCAATTTCTAACGACAGTTGATAGTGCGATGAGCGCATTTACAGCGATATAATATACACCTTATCAACGCATAACAACTCAGCGCATCACTAAACTATGCAAGGAATTTCTTAAACTCCTCCTATTACCTGTCCAGGTATATTGAAGTTATGCTAATGGAATTTCAAGGGATTTCTATTAGAATTACCTGTACAGGTGTATTGAAGTTATGCCAACGGAGTAAACGTATATGGAAGTTGACAATAATGAGAAGTCGATTGCAGTTTATATGATGCGGAGATATGCACAAAGACGCTTGCCCTGTATTAACATGAACGGATGAGAAAAATGATAGTATCTCTATAAGAGGCGCACAAGTTCCTTTGTGGAGGGAAAAGATCGCTAGTTCGACCTGTGAACATCAACACCGACCGTGTTCACTATTAATGATAAAAGGTAAAGAAGCGCGAAACGCTTGAAAGAAAACGTATACGAAGAGATGAAGACAAAAAACATGCCATGATTCACTAATTATCCGGAAACAGTTGGATAAGAAATAGAGGGAGTGAGAGCGCGCAATCTGCGACTTCCGGAAAAAACCTCGGCGTCATCTTGTTCGCTTACAGATTGAGTGAGGTGGTACCAAGTTTTAGCTTAGCAATTCTTTATGCGCTTAAGGCAACAATTGGCTTCAGATGTTCGATGGTGTCAGTGGATGCAACATAAAAATTGCATTAAAATGACGAAAAGCGGAAGTTTCCTGGATGAAGCAACTTCAGCAATCGACGACGTGTCATATATGAGCTCGTCGAGTGGCCATCATATGGTCGATGTACTTGGGTGTGCCCAATCAGTGGGCAGTGGCGATTCGATGTTGGGTGGAGCGTTTCCACTCGCACTCACTGAAAGCCATGCTGCCCAACAAACGACACAGCAAGCAAGGAAACGCTGCAAGGGGGTGGAGGCACTAAATGCGCGAAACGAAGAGACGCAGAGCGAAAAGGACGCCCACTTTTCGCGCGCTCTTTTGTGGAACGCGCCCGCCAGTTTACGGTAGCAGACGCGCGCCCCCATCTCTGTATACTCTAAGTTGGCGTACTATTTCGAGGTGATTGCTCCCATGGGGCGCCACAACTAGGCGATAACGATTTGCGGGGCTAGACTCAATCGACACACAACTAGGCTTATGGGCTGTCATACTTTTGTGACCATTTGTGGAATTTTCAAGCTAAGTGAGTCGCTTTACGCGGGAAGCAATCTGGTGCTGTACTTTTGGCGTACCTATAATATCGTATCATATCGTTACCGGCTGTCACATGCGTTCGTCATCGCTCAACGACACCTTTCACTAAGCAAAAAGAGACATCAAAATTTGGATGGCTTTAGAGAGTTTTTATACTACTCATGCCAACAGCCAGTAAATGTGTTGTAGAGAGTGGTTAAGTTATATTCCCAGCACATTTATGAATATGCGGAAACAACACTGAAACGAATTAAAATATTTCTGCATATTAGAAGATGTCACTCAGCAATCAACATCATTCGAAATATAAGCGATAACTAAGTTATAGCATTTCCTCCAGAGAGTTCACAACAATTACCCTTCAGTGCTGCGAATAATCCTCTTTTCAAAAAAAAAGTTACATTCAAATTTCTATAAAGTAATAAGAGATTCACTTTGAAACGACAAAAAAAGCCGGAAAAATTACTTGTAGTGTGATATTCTGAATTGAATTCATCGAAGAAACTCACGAATATACCTGTGAATTTCTTCCGTCAACGAAACGATAGTCCTTAGTAGAATATTCAGTCACAGTCGCATCTATGTCTATCGCTGATGAAAGCTTGAAAAATCCAGCGGCAGGCAAGTAGTTCAGCGTTCACTGAACAGGTTAATATTTTTTCGCTTACGAGTTGATCGGAAATATAGAGATTGAAATGAGGAGACACTTGTGGCCCAACAAGCAAAACCTTACTCATATCTTCGGATCCGATTAACCTCTGTTGACAGAAAACTTCATGACGATAGTTTTCAACTGAGTGTCCAGATGTAAAAATTGAAGAAACAATCCAATAAAGCGATCTTATGTTACACAAATTAATCGTCTTTCTGAGGTAAGTTTTGTTTAAGGTAAAACTGTCGAATGAAATAATTTTCTGAAATGAATTTGATTAAAATGAGGTAATTGTGCTGTTAGATTTATTTTAGATTGCCAAGTTATCCAGAAAAATTTTGTTTCTCTGCAAATATCTATGAAGATTTGTCCAGCATAAACTCTATTTGGGACAAAATTTTTTTATATGGCTCAATTAAAAAAAGTGCCATAAAAAGTAGAAAATGCTCCATATTAAAAAAAAAAAAAAAACTAACAAAAGAATGATTTCATTGAACGATGAAAGTATTTCATCTAAAATAAGCTTTATCTGACAATTGAATTGTTTTAATAGAGGCACAAAGTGAACGTTAGCTATGTGATGTGTATCTCTTGATATTTAAACAAAATAATGATAACGATAATGATAACAGCGATAATAGCCATAATTCCCAATAATAAGAGTAATCGCAAGCACACATAGATCACACTGTTTTATAGGCCATATTTTGCAAGATACAAACAAAAGCCGCAGAGGAGGGAAAAGCGAGCGGTGATGATGCGCCAACTAGACCGACACAGTTGTATCGAGGGCAATACACGCTAACAAAGTTCAACTATTGTTCGAGTGCGGTCGGCGCCATTTTTGCGCTCAAATACAATGATTCCCTTAGAGAATAGCTATTGGAATGCTTCTGCTCCCGTAGGCATATACTTGAACGAGTGACACGGATCATCATGTCATATCCACCTTCCTTTTGATGCGCAAATCACAAGTCTACTAAGAGACGTTCCTAGAGGGCCACTTCATCTATCGTTTTGTCCAGCTTAAAGATATCCTCATCAAGCAACAATCTTTATCAATAAAAGCATTTAAACGAGATTTAAATATTCTTCTAGCATGACTTTTAAGAGAACTTTTAGTGTTTAAAACTAATGTTTACAAAAATTATCACTCTTCCGGCAAGAAGTTCATCTGGAAATTGCAATAATTTCTTCTTATTCATCCAGTCATATCCTGAGTTTATGCTCAAATAAAAGTCGTAAAGTTGCCAGGAATTTATGCTCGAGGTGAGTCAGTTATATATCATCAACAAACCAATCCCCAGTGGAAATTGATTTTTGGGCATTAATATTATGTTCATAGTTATTTAGATCGTTCTTTAGCTTGACGAATAAATTTTTGGCGGAATCTGTTACTATGGATCATCAAAACAAAATGTATCTCTTAGAGTATTTCATTTCTTCTTCTGTTACGGTTGGTAATCTATGACAAAGGGTTAATAGTGATTCGGTTACCCCCCAATGCTAAGGCAGAGATGAGTGGATGTTCTAAAAGTTTTGTTCGCGATTAACTTCAAACGTTCACGTCCATCCTCAAACGTTCCGATAGGGCTGTTAACGGCACAAGAGAGTTTAGCGGAAACTACGATAAGTGGCTTGTGAAGGATAACTTGTGAAAATCTCTCGGGAGCAATCCTTCCCTTCCTTCGATATACGAATAGTAATCATCTACTCGATCAAGCGCTATGCGTTCAACGAGATTTGACCACTGATTTAGGATACGTTCAAAGTGTACCCATTGAGAACAATTAGAGTTGGCGCCTAAAACGAACATTTGCCTTGGGATATGCTTAATCAAACTGTCGGCTCGCCTTTCTCAACTTACCGCAAAGGAACGATCACGCTCCGATCGCATCTGTCGCTTACGCCCGTGAGCGCACCTTGAAACCGATCGAACGTCTTAAATCGCGCGCTTTTACTAGCGTTTAATCACTCGCTTTGAAGCGTCATTCGCCGCCATGCTATTCGAGCATAGCGTTCCAATCATCTAGAATTGCTAACCACCTGTCAATTTTGCCGAATCGCTCTCTTGATGCCAATCTCTGGATAACATTTCCAAAACTGACTGCAACCTAATAATAGCTTCAACAAAGCATTACTAAGCATTATAATAACGGAAACATTCCTATGAATTTGAGATAATAAATAGTTAATGCCGTCTAATACATAGGTCGTTCCGAATCGTTTTATTCATTCCTGTATTATGATTTCGGTTATCGACCACTAACCAATGGTAAAGGCATTATTGGGCTAACGATTGTCGCCGTGATAACTTTACTACCTATAACTGTACGTTTTCAATAGCAATTCTCATCGACAAAAAATAAGACAAAGGAAAATGTTTGAAGTGGTTTATGAGTAATCAACACCGTACTTTATTTTAGTTCTTTTACATAAAGGTTGTACTTGTTATTTTATGAGTCAATTTTTTCTTGCAACTCTCTAGATTTATTCAAGTTTGGAAATCGAGTAGCCGTTGGGTCGTAATGATCGTCATAAATGTTTAATGATGCACTTCCTTACGTTAGATTTACAACGCTGTCGTCATATATGATGAGAAAAGCTTATCGAAGTGAGTCCAAGTTTTACGAGTGCGATATCGTTGATGAGATCGACTATGAGTTTGTTGTCGTTTACAGTCGCCCAAATTGCCACGTTTATTGGCTACGTTTTGCGCAACTCGTCACTCATTCAATCACTAATGAGCTTCTACGATCAACTAAGTACCTATGTCGTTTACCTAGCCAAATATCGAGCGTATCGAATCACAATCAAATTGTATATTTAATTCACTTCGCTTTGAATAATTTCGATGCAGATAGGTGGTTCATTCCATTCAAAGGAAATTATTCGTTTTAAAGAGAATAATTTCCAAAAATTTTTTTCATCCTGTTAATTCCTTTCAGCAGAAAATCTTTCGACATAATTATAAAGTACCGATTATTTTGTATTGTGGTTAGTTTCCACCAACAAACACGGAAAGCCTCGAATGTCTGCCTCATAAATTTAAATTGCAAGAAAAACTGGTTGCCAAAATGACTTCGCTATCAATACATATCTAGAAAAAATGACTTCGCTATAGAAATTATGCTTCAAATGTGTTCACTCAACGTTTCCAAGGCATTATTTTGAAAATGATTATTTTGCCAAGAAAAACCCCTCCAAATGAATCCATGCCTATCCGTATTCACCTCTTCGATGATATGCCCTCGGGAGTATCAATGAATGCAGCAAAAGTGACCACCACTCTCAAATGGATGCCTATTGCTAGCGGAAGGCACAACGCTCATCGAAAGAGTGATAGTCAATGTGAATAGACGCTAAGATGGAAGATGCATTATTTTCTTATTTCTGTCAAAATGCATTACACTGCACACTGTAAAGTGAGTGATTTCTGAAGCAACAGGAAACGATGAAAGTGCGGAAAGATTTTGAGCATCGAAACGACCGCCACAATAATAATTTTCCGCGGGAAAATGCAACCACCTCATTTGCGAAGTATCTTTCATGAGAGGAGATTTCATCAATCATTATTAGCTTACGATTTTAGCTTGACTATCAATTTCTCTAGGCTTTTTTATTGAAGAAACTTGTAGACTTTTGGAAATTGAGTACATCGTCTATTCTAATTCATTGGTTTCAGTCGGTTTTATTTCTTTGTTATTCGATCCATAATATCGTAAATTCAGAAATAAGTGTAAAATAAATGCAAAACGGTTTTTTTTTTGCGAAATAAACCGTATAGAAAAATAACTGAAATTACTAGTTTGAATTTTGCTATTGTTTTCGGAGAGTAGTTTACAAAACACAAAATGCGAATAGTTCAGTTTCATTCTTTGCGAATTTTAACTAATAACGCATCTGAAGTAATTGTTTAAAGTAATTGCTTCAAAATTCAATATGCACCTTGAAATATGCTTGATCCCCAAGTTCTCCGACGGCATTTCAGCAATTATAAAATCACATCTCCGAAAATCGCCTCAAAAGAACACATAATCACAGAATTTAGGACGTAGAGTCAAAGACGTCAAATGTTTTTCTTCCTGAAAGCAAATAAAAAAAAGCGAAAGAAGGCCTGGTACGAAATGCGCCTTCGCACATGTTCTCATTTTAATTAACTGCAATCGGAAATATTCACTAAATAATTAAGCACGACAAATAAACAGTGCCAGCTTCAGTTAACCCAATCGCCCATATAAATCTCCTACGAAAAAAAGCGTTTTTCAGAATGCACAGCGAACCCGAGCAGCTTTCCAAGCATCCCTAGTATCTACGAAAAAATCTCAAGCAAATCCAACGATCGTAACTCTTTTCAATTTGGTGGACTTTTTAGGAATTCAGCAGAGACGTCACCCTGTTGAAAATTAAACTGAAACGGTTTCGCAAATTCATCTATACGATTCCCGATGAAAAGCTAGCCAATAAAAAAAGAATGCGCACCGATTGCTACGCGCAGATGCGTTCTTGTCATNATGAGTGCGCATAGATTGCTACGCGCAGATGCGTTCTTGTCATGATGCACTTCGCAAATGTAAATTGTCCGACTCATCAAATGCTTCATGTATTCAACAAAATCTTCCGCACCTATGAAATCCGACCACGCTTTTTGCCATTCTCTTCGAAATTGAAGGGTGAAATGTCACTGCACATTTTTGGGATTTTCCTTTCTTTGCCTTTTTGTGAAACTTTAAAGAGGCATTTTAATTCTCGAGGTTAGTCCAATAAGAATGAAAATAGGTTCTCATTGTCTGAGCTTTCCAAGCTGTACATGCTAGCGATAAGAGCAAGTCATAGAGGACGCGACGACTTGGGGGGGCAACGCGCCAGAAAGAGGCGCCATGGATGGGAAACGCCAACGATTAACATTCATCGTGCATACGACAGAGACGTTCGCGAAATGGCTTCTACCAAGCGGCTTATGAATTATGAAGTGGCATCAATCTTGAAAGCACACCTGCCCCTCTTCTCCTCTTTGCTACCTTTCCTCTCTATCTGCATCCCCTATCATATTTCATTTCAGCTAATTTTTCCTGAATACATGGCGAAAAATTCCGAATGCCAAAAGCAAAATTCTCATTCTATATCAATTCAGAACTCTGCAAGAAATATTATGCTTATTATCACTGAATTTATCGAGCATTCCGACTTTGACTAAAATGATAGAGGGTTTTTTTTTCGTAACAGTGCAACTATAAAATGCCATTGATAAGAATTCCTCTAGGATATCTCTAAGCGATAAATTTACGGAGCTCAAGCAGAAGATAAGAAACTCTCAATGCTTGAAAAAGTATCCCTAAAAAATTGCAATAGAAAATCAACGTCGATGAAAAATTCGTAACGAAACTTAACATTATTGTTGTGTTGCTCAAACATTGTGTCCGTTAATGAGGCCAACAAAGTTTTCCAACGACACACTTTCGTTCAATAAACCAACAATGGTGGGAAGAGTCAAATCATAGACCGCACTTAGGTGCAATTATTTCTAAATGCTTTTTCAAGGCCTAATATCATCAGATTAAATGCCTCGGCAGTAGAAATTGAGAGAAAAATCACACCATACTGAGAGATTCTCGTTCATCGAATTCGAATTATAACATCGCTGTGAGCATAAATTGTATTAAAATAAGCGACGATATACGAATGTAGCACAGATTATGATATTGCTGCTAAAGGCCAACATTTCAAAGATTTTTCCATCTATGCGGTAGAATCTTTATGCTGTTTCAAAAATCATTGCTTGCTAAATCCATTATGCTAATAAACCATGTCGTTTTGTAAACCAATCTTCCGAAAGGTCCATTGATATTAATACGGTTTTCTGTTATAGTTTGGAGCCTTTTTTGTCAATTTTTCCGAGATGAGTTTATATAACCTACATTTAGCGTTATCATCACAAATGGTGGTATGATTTTCAGGATGCGACAATAGAAATAATTTAGAATTTCATCTCCACCTCGGATATTAAGCTTAGTTCGAAGATGCGAAAGACAGCTTTCTTAGTTAAGACAGGAGAGATATTTCGGACAGAAATGAAGCAACAAGCAGCATTCCTTGCACAACTGGATCGAAACCACTATTCATTTATTTTCCTCTGTCCATTTGCAATGCTCAATTTCAGTAGGATTGCAAAGTTCACACAAGCCCACACACATTGCATCTAAAATCACAACGAAATATACAACATTATCTCACATGTATTTTACAATTAGGAGGATTGTATTTGATTTCACAACAGCAATAGGATCAAGGGAATTGTTTGGAAAAGAGTGCATAGGAAATAAAGTGAACGTGAGGCACAGCAATCAAACCCTGATCATATCGTGCATGTTTAATCATTGTTACATGTCACAGAAGCACGTTGAGAGAAGACTGATTGCGAGTAGAAAATGCGTCAAGCAGTCTGATATAATCTGCAGCAAAATGAAAACCTCATGGAATTTCGATCTGTTGGAAACGTTCAGATTATTTCCGCTTCGATTTGCTTCAATCAAGACAATTATCTGATGAAGTTCGCAAAGAATTTAAAACCTCAAAAAGTTTCGACAAGATTGTTTCTAGCAGAGTTCCACGGAAATCGAACCTTCATAACCATATGAAGCGATTAGCTCGGCTTTCCTCCATTAATATATACATTCATCAATGTGTCAACATTTACGAAATAGCCTTATTTGAGTGCCATCAAATTCAACTCAAAATAGCACCGAATCTTTTCGTCACTCTGCGCCTTTTCACTCATGATACCACGAAACTATTGTTCCTTCACATTACTCTCATCATTTACAGAATAAATTTTTGTTTATTGTTGCCTACAACGTTCTACTTTTGTGGCCCTGTGTTATATACTGCGATGATTGTCGAAATGAATAAATTACAATATTCATCAAAATTCGTTCATCCGCTATGCCGAAAGTTTTTTTTTTGTTTTGTTTTGTTAATACAATCTTTATTTAATTCTTTGGCAATGTGGCATCACTTCTCATTTCATCAGTGGAACAAAGCACATGAGCGATTTATTTGCTTTTATTACCCATCGGATGTGAAGTATTTCCAACGAATATTTTCAACTTCTTAACCATAAATAAATTAAATCAAAGCGTCGCAAACTCTCAATTAGAGCAGTTGAAATTTGCAAAATTGCTTCTTCTATACTTTTCGCTTTGTAAAATAGAAATCTCGATTATCATATTCGTTGCACTACTTCGATGAAGTTTTCTTTTATTCTTGTATGGATAAAGACTATACTATATACTACATCATATTCGATTCTCGCATTTAAATTGTATTGTAGAGAATTTAGCGGAATATGACTGAAAAATATCGCATAATCGGTGAAAAATTATGCGAAATTATTGCCTAACACTAAAAAAAGAGAAAAATAGAAAGTTGGAATGAAAACGCAACTTGCCGCAATTTACAACAATATTTATTAGCTTCCATAAAAACGGCAAACATAGGGGAAAATATTTTTACATGGATCACAATGGAAAATGAGAAACTAAAATTCACTCAGCTAAAAAAAAAACAGCGCTAAAATTTCATAAGCTTCCTAGAAAATTATCTTTTGCTTCAGCCATAACTGCATGATACAAATTTTTAGCGTCTACGATTCTTAACAAATCGGACAATCTCATATAATAGGTGGCTGCAAAACTAAGGAATCAAAAACGAATGTGGAATGAGCTTCCTAGAAAATTATCAGTAAATTTCGAAATATGGATGTAAATTAATATATGATGGAAAAAAAGAAACCATCAACGAAACGCTAAGAAACCGTTTAAAAAAAGGACTATAAGATTCCACACAGCGTTACAAGATGCGATAAGAGAATTTGAATTGTATGTTCGCGCTGACTTCCCCCTCCAACACAATGCGTTACAACCGGTCCCGCGCGTTTTTTTCTCATTGTTCATCTTTCGCAATAGGTCACTTTGCATATGTTTTCTACATTTTTTTGCCACATTTCTAACTATATTGAAGTTTTTTTCCTCTTAAAATGAATTCAGTTTCCCCCAAAATGAATTCAGTTTCCCACCAGTTTTCACTTGAAATGAACTAATTCGGATGAAAATTTAGACGATTGAAATAGGAGAATATTCGTACGATCGACGCAAAGTAAGCCAATCGCAACAATTTTTCACCATCAAGTTGTTCATTATTAAAATAACTGCTTATCAAGGAGCATGCATAATAAAAGAGACGCGTCTCAAATTCATTATTAGGCAACTCTACATGTTTTAAGAGTTTACAGTGATTCGTCTTCTTTGTTTTCGTTCTTGTCGCTATTTATGCAACTTCTGCTGTACATTATTGAATGTATTCATCTTGTAATTTAAAATTTGAAGCACTGAAAAATGAAATTGAAAATTTTTAAAAACTCAGATTGCAAATTTTTGAAGTCGTATTTCACATTCATAGACTCTAATCGAGAAAAATAGAAAATTTAGGAGCTTTTATTCATGGTGCGAGATTAATTTGTGCGCATCGAAAGTGTTCCATGGGTGCAACTCTAGAGATTACTGTACTCTGAAGAGAACTTCGCTGAATCACATATATGAATCCAATTTTCGGAACTGATCTTATTTTTTTCAAACAGGAAACGTTTAATTTTCTGCAGCATTATTGCTAAGAACGATCGTATCATGAATGAATATCAGCATTTTCTTCAACAATACCACTTATATGTGTCAATGTTGCCGTCGGATGAAAACATTTGATGCCGATCGAATTTGTCGATGAATCAATATGAAGATAAGTGGGCTTAAGGCGCCAGCAAGAATTTGATATGCGGTGCTTCAAAAGAATGTTTCATCGTTCGATGAGACGTGATGGCGTCATCGAAAACGTTGAAAATGTGACTTTATGAAAGAGAGGTAGAGCGATCTTTGCGATATGAGAATGAGATGGCGTCGATGATTTGCTCATCAAAAAACCGCACTTCGACCTATCGATACGCCAAAACGAATTATCGCATCTCAATAGATCGAACATTTCTGATAACATCGAAAATGCTTTGAAAATTTGCTTATAAGCACATTTACTTCAACCATATACCGATGTGTGTTTTTATGGGTAAACGAATTACACAGCAGTGTGTCGATATTAAATGGTGAATGACAATGAAACAACAGAAATGGTATATAGATTAAGCGGAAGATCTAGGTGAACAATGTTCTAGTTATATTTGGGTGACCTCAGACGCTGAATCCGTACAAAAGGCATCTTGTTGATTTCTTTCAAGCCAAATATCAGCTTGACTGAATTGAACCTATAGTTGCGCACGCAATTCTCGAAGTGCATCATACCAAAAAAAGTTATGTGCGACCGGAAAATATATATATCTTCCCGTATATACCTATATATATGTATATATATATATATATATATATATATATTCAGTTCGGAATTTCGGTTATTCGGAGTTTCCTTCTCCTAGCCTTTCTTCTTCCACGAAGTACCTGCAAGGCAGCAGGGGCTGCGATCTTTTTCGGCGGATCGTACTCGCCGTGATGCGAAACCGTCATTGGGTAATGTGA
>JAARMF010000083.1:130696-149969 GCA_022844705.1 Toxascaris leonina
TTTTCCCTCCCCCTCACCTCTGCTATAGCAGACAACGGGGAAGCGATTGATATTGGCATCCGGCTTAAAGTGTCCAGTACAAAACAAAACGCTGGTGCTTTTCCTCCCTCTCGTGGTGTGTTCCATCATCGTTTACCGAAGTGAGCTTATTATGACAGCTTGAGTTATGCATCCGACACTTAGTCTTCTGTGTGCAAAGACAGCCGATTACAAGAGTGCAAGGACGAGCAACGCCAGCAGAGCCAACTGGATGAGTGATTGCAAAGAACGTGACAAAAGGATAACCCGTCAAAAACCGAAACATACGCGTTAGATTTTCGAAACGACACATCCTATGCGGCTAGAGAAAAATACCTCTAGGCAAAGATGCTGAATAGTCGCATGTCATGCTCACTCGCTACCCCTATGCTAGAATATAGCAACAAAATGGACTGCGTCCAGAAAATGTAGATAGGCATGATATTTCAATTTGTGAACAAACATATCTGTAGCAATGTACTCTTGAATCAAACACAAACAACAAATTCTGAACAACGTGAGCTCAACGATTCTCGAAACTCTTAATTATTTGTGCAAAATGAAATCACCTATAGGTTCTCAGGAACTGTGCTACCTAATTGGATAAGGAAATCCAATTCGAGAGTGTCTAAATCCACTGATCAAGTGCACTGTATCGATGAAATCGTTCATTCAGGTACTGACCTTATCATTTTCAATTTCATCCATTGTCTTCACAAGTTGCCCACTCAACGTATACAACCTTTTCGCACCATATGTTAATCCAATTCGTTCGTTGATCACATCCAAAAACGCTTGTACGCTGTTGATCTGTCTCGTATTGATCACCACCAAAAAAAAAAACAACAGTGGTGCAATAAATATATCGTTGAAGTATATTGGAATGGCACGATTGACTAGTGATTTTGAATCTTCTAGAAGTTTTGGCTATATAGTGCCAAAACTTAACGAGTGGCCACAACTGGAATCAATAGCCGTCGACCACATTTCTAATCTGCATTCGACATTCAACTCACTAATCAATTCAACTCACTAATCAATGAGAATGACGGAAATATTATGCTTCTCCAGTACAAGCATATGTTTCAGGATGGAATTTGCGAGGAAGGACTTCTATTTTTTTTTTCAGGAGAAAAGTTTATGAACAGAACATTTTCTTTTTCTGCTGACTAAAAGTCTCGTTTCTGCAGCAACAGCTCTTGTTCTTAAACATTCAGTTTTTTTTTTTAAGTTTGAGCGATCACTTTACGAAATCTTCTTTTTCAATATTGCTCTCCAGGAACAATTTATTGCTTGAGTTTTCAAAGAAGCAATTTCACTTTTCGAAAACATATACAAAAATAGCGAACGATAAATTAGCGATTTAGATAGCAAAAATTAACATCACTTTTACGAGTAAATATTTACAAAGCGCCAAAAAAAACGAAGAAAATAGCCTCAAAGATGAGCTCAAAAATTCTCGAAAATTTCCCCGCCCATCTCATTTCGCATAGGTCATACGTTTATTAAAATGCTTTTTTCCCAATCGGAATACTTTGCAGAGTATTTGCCCGATAATATAAATAAACCTTTTATATGATATTTTTCTAACAACAATATCGGAGAAGCGATAAAGAAACATGAAGAAAAAGCATTGAAGAGAAAAAAATAAGAAAAATAGGCGGAATATTTGCAAAAAAAAGGTAACCCAACAGTGGAAGCTTATTTCTGAATTCAAAAAATTGCAGCATTCATATTTTGAAAATCAAAAAAAAACTTTCATCAACATACTATCACAATATATCCCCTGCCAATAATAAACATTCTCCTGAAGAGCAGCAAACTTTCGTAAACAAAGAAAAAGCATTTGCAGCAATTATAAATCCCCTTCACAAATGAAATTTCGTTTTTTTCAACAGCACTTCTTTGAATAATTCCTTGCCAATGAATTAAATATTGAATAGATATCAGATTAAGAACCTTTAATCCTTTAAAGAAGATGTCTCCATTTCGGTAAACGCGAATCCTTTTGCCGAGTAAATTTGACGACGCTTTCGGCTCGTGTTTCGATGCGGTACTCGATGTTGTTGCTTTCGATTCACCGCTGCTCGTATTCTTTTTTATGAATGAATTCCATTAAGAAACAAATGTAGATATAGCAAAACAAATAGCTTTCATGCTCACTTTTTTAATATCACCAAGCTATGCAAGTTGTAGCCAAATTTTCATTCGCAATAAGTCGACGAATTGCATCTTCATTGATGTTTGTTTCATTTTATCGGCATTTTTTCTACTTTTTCTCTTCCTTGAAAGTGCAGACATTCGGTGAACTCTTGAATTTAGTGTTTGGAGTAGTGTTTATTTGGCTGAATGTATTTATTAGGCGTATGATTGGAAATAAAATGGAAACTCGTCAAATATGTACTACATAAGCGTAGTGCATTGGCATAGTGCATATGCATTCATAGTGTCAAGTACGGCTAATAGCATGCTGCGTCTGTGTACGCGCGTGTCTGCGTGGGTAATTGTGCACGGCTATTTGTTTGTGAGTATATATGGCGTGATGAGTACATGTGTGCATGTATTATAAATGCCTACTTTCGATGTGTATCACCATAGCACTATGTAGGAATTAATTTGCACTTCAATGCATCTTCCGGTTTTTTAATATTCATTCCTCTACATCAGCATATTCATTACTTTCATGTTTCCTCAAAATCGCTAAAATTTCGGAACCGGTTAGGAGGAGTCAAAAGAGGCATTCGCCAATATATTTAAGAATTAGAAAAAGGATGCAAAATGGAATATTAGTGGTGACATTCAGTGAGGGTGAAGTAGTCAAATCCTGATAATACTATTGTTGAAATTGCTCTATGTAAGAAGTTCAGTGGGCGTGCAGTTTCTAAGGAAACAATCAAAGGAGGCGTTAAATAATTGATCGCTCATTAGAGCATTCATCCATAAAACTTGTCATGTTATCCTCAGCAGGCTTATTATTCATTGAAAACAGTTGCACCGTATAGCGTGCAACTATAGTCGCCACAGTGGAAAATTCCTCGCCCAGCCTTCCATCTAAAGAATTAGAATTGACTTCGGAGCAATCATATAGCCAGTTCGCCTACTCAACCTTCTACTCTATTGTATTACATATGTGATAAATCATAAAGTAAATGTTGGCAGTATAGTCAAGAAGCTGAGTTACAAATAACAAACTGCAGATGTGAACAACCACAAGTGCAAATTTTAAAATATTAGAGATGAATGAACCCACATGTTTTTTGTTGTCCTTCTTGGTTGTTTTAGCTTCACGGTTTGATCGAACCACTGCTCCCACGGTTTCAACCATTCTCGTAGTGTTTTATGAATGAGACGCTCTTGCAAATTGTTCGCACAAACGTCTCATATTGTTCGCATATTGGAGGATTTTTTATAAAGTTTATTGATGGAATTTTCTTCCTGATAGACTGGAAATGAAACTGTCTAGTTATATGGTAATGAGCTTCAAAACGAAAGCGAACAAGTGAAATGAAAATAGCTAATTAAGTGGTATTAAACGTCCACAATTTCCGCAATACTCATATTAGACTATAAGAAGAAGAGAAATGAGAAATGCTTCATTTGAGGGAAATGATTGCTAAAATAGATGCATCTATCACAATGCACACTATCGTTGAACGGCTTAATTTCTCAACTCATCAAAGGAGTGTTGATATTTATGTATAATATTTACAAGCTGCGCAATTAGTCAAAAGTCAATTAAATTAACAGTCAAATATCCTTTAAGATTTGATGAAAATTCAGAATGCTTATTTGTAACGATAAACATAAGTGCTTCATAACTGTCGAAATACATAAACGCTGTTCACAAATTCAGTGTTGCAAATAACGCGAGAAAACATTAGCTAGAATTATCATTTCTTTGACGTCAATACCTATGCAGTGATGCGCCCTAAAGAAGGGTTCCTAAATAGTGATAACAAATAGCCTATATATGATATAAAAAGTCTCTATCTTCTATCTCTTCTATTCTCTCAGCATAACAAATGGACATCAAATTTTTTCGCCTCTGACATAAAGTAACTTTTTTTTGAAGTTTTCTTAGATTGATGAAATTCGATATTCATACTGGCCGGTAAAATATCTCCGAGAAGCTCGCTGATGGATTCGATTAGAGAAATTTGCAAATGTTTTTAATGCAAAAGAAAATTTCCATAATTAGAGGAATTGGCAATATTCGAGTACTTTCAAAACTTCTCCGTTAAATTATTTGAAAGAAATGCCACAGCAGATGTTCTCGTCAAACTATATATGTAAGCAAGAAACTCCTCAAGAAAACATAACGTTAAAGAAAAAGGCGCTTGGAACGGGATTGCCACAGTATTTCTGAGCCTCTTGGACAAAGGTAACGTCGACGACTAAATGAAATTGGTTGAAGCATTAGTCAACAAGCACTCCAAAACGAGTTGCAGAATGTACTTGCGATTTCATATCCTTGCTACTCGTGTTGATAAATTCAGTGTGAACAGGGTGCTGTGTTCAGCGGAAGAAGACGAGCGCTCTTCACTGGGAGCACACTACCACGATTTCAGAGAAGGGAACATGAAAAAAAAAACTACATTGAATTCATTCGTAAAATCGAATTTTAGTATAATCGTAAATGTCGAGTAATCACTATTCTTTAACAATTGGAATATAAATATATACTAATCTTAATTAGTATGTCACGCTTCTCCAATTGTGCGAACGAAAAGATAGAAATTCGCTCGTTTTTTCATCGAGAATAACTAAATATCCGAATTGTCTTGAAAACAGTCAAACTTTGAGGAAAACACTGGTCATTTGCTTTGCTCTTTAAGTATAACTACCTGTCGAAAGAAACCTTTGTAACCGCGAATCAAAATCACACCAGGTAACGAATTCTTCCTGTAGGCTTTATAAATTGGTAACAATTTCAATCTCTGAACGGTTTGTTCATTCATTCGTAATGCGAAGAACGATTAGTGACAATGAAAGAAACTCGAGTAGAATACCTTCAATCAAGTGAATCTATGATGGAACGAATAACGCAATGGATAACTGCAGAGATGGTTGGAAAAGGAAGTGGATTAATGAGAGCGGCGTAGCTAAGGTGCGGCTATCAGTAACTACACTACGTGGTGCATTGCATGTATTGTGAGCTAGTTGTGTCTCCAAGCAACCCACATACCAACCGAACTGCCCTTTAAAGAATGAGTAAGCTAAGAAAGGAGCACAATACAAGCAACTAGGCACATGATTGTATAGCACACTTTCGTATAATTTGTAAGCTTAACTATCGGTAAAATTTCTTAGGAAAAACACAAAAGTCGACTCGGAAGCCATCAGCGACATTGAGAAAAAAGTCATTTGCTATCTTTATCTGCACATAATCAATAGAAATGTCAGCCGCCCTTTGCAGCTGTTTTTCTACTTTCGTTTTATTTTCTACGAGCGCATAACGCCAACGTTCTCCACCTAACGAGATTTCTCACTTTCCAATGCGATTTCTCACTTTCATTTTCTAATCCAAGGTTTTCGTATGCAAAGATGCCAGGACTTTGCACGTTTTGTGTGCAGAACGAATACAATCACTCCCAACGTATCGTCATCACTGCTCCACATTGCATAAATTCTTTGGCAGTGATTTTCACGTATCGTTTTATAAGTACCTTACTATTAAATAGCGAATGTTTATCA
Organism: Toxascaris leonina; assembly: GCA_022844705.1. Classification (NCBI taxonomy): domain Eukaryota; kingdom Metazoa; phylum Nematoda; class Chromadorea; order Rhabditida; family Ascarididae; genus Toxascaris; species Toxascaris leonina. Next base: position 136,409 of record JAARMF010000083.1, read on the forward strand.
CGATTTCCCAATGATTTTCACGCATCCAATATATAGCTATTAAACCCTGTCAACGGGCAGCCCAAGTCCACCAACTGTTCGGAGTGATTGCGATCACAAAAATAATGGATGGAATCGCCGCATTCAAGAGCGATTGCATTAAAGTGGCTTCGTTATCAGTCTCATTAAGCAAATGTCCATGAGCACAGCTGGCATTTGCCACTATTGAAGCATGCCAAACCTTTCGCAAAGTATTTTTAAGCAAGTGCCAGTCTCATGCTCAAGACTGGTGAGACTAAACTTGGGCGTTTTTAATTTCATCTATGACAATCACCACGAAGCATTTGCTAGGAGATTTGAACTTAAAAATGCGATCTTCTTCATTCATGATTATCAACCTTCGAAAAAAAGCGCCAAAAAGTTATAAAGCCTATTTTTTGTCTCCCTCTAGAAAAAATCCCATTATGGGTAGTTAACTATTCACCGCTTAAATCGGAAAGGAGACGAAAGGAATGTTGAATGTGTTTGCACCCGTATACCAATAAACCTCATATGTCATATTTGAGGAATTCAACGTACTTATCGAAACTGATATCTTAATTGAAATGTTTTTCACGAGGAAATATCGATACCATTTTATTTTATAAAATATAGAGGAATGGGAAAAACCACAATATTCGAACAACACATTTGAGAATTATTGAATTTATGAACAATTAACAAATAAAACAACACAAATCTCAGTCACGTGAGTGATTAATCAGATATGTGAAAGAACGCGATTTTTTTTTTTTTTTTTTTTTCTCATTCTCNTTCTCGAAACTCTCACTTTTGGGCGTCTAGAATGCAAACGTTTCAGATAAAGCGCTGACATTTGACCAAGTAAGAACTATCATATGCTCTAATAAAAGGACCAACTCTATGACACGCAATAATACAATCAAATGACAACCATTTAAGTGAAATTCATAGGCAAGTTTGCGCATACATCTCAAATTCAAATGAAATTAGCAAATAAATGCAACATGAGAATTGATAAGATATCAGTGGGTACAGACAGAGACTTTATAATCGAAAAATCGTCGAATTATGGGTGTTTGTCCAATAGAAAATCAATTTCAAATCCACAAAAGTTCCGAGCAAAAATAACGTATATTATCGACTGTTGGTGTTCGTAATAAATAATTTCACGACTATTGCGAAATTATGCTCAATATTGAACACAAGCGCATGCTAACTGATGCGTAGGAATAACACAATAGAGATGCAACACTCAGCTGCCGAAGCGTGTTATAATAGTGGCAATTTACTTTTTGAAGTGCTATTTACTGGCGCAGATATTTTCTTTTAATCGATTTTCTATTGGATAAACACGTTTTCTTTAGCGATATTTTTTGTTCTCTCAGAGAACACATCTCATGATAGTTTTTTTCTTTTGCATTTCATCAACTCATATCGCATTACGATTCGTTAAAAGAAAACATTCCAAAATATTGTCAGCAATAGTTCCACTCAGAAGAGAACCTACCATCCATCACATACGACTCACTTTGAGCACACTGCTTGAGATTGTATATTTGGTGACATTTAAGCCAGCTCTAAGTGCTAAAATAACATTTACAGCCGCTTGATCGTATCGATGACAATTCGCGTAAGAACGCATGTTGCCCTGAAAATGGGGAAAAAAACGATCACTCCTTCTAGAATTAATCGTTCGGAAATTTGAATGGAAATCTGGTCGAATCACGGCTTTTCAACCTTGCATAACATCGAATGATAGAGTTTCAACTTCATATGAATGTGGCCTACCTCTGGGAAAGAGCAATAAAGCTGTGAGCCAGGAGGTGACATGCAATCCTCTATAAGAGCGCATTCCACAAGGGGCTTCAACACTTCTGCCTTGACGTTTGTTTTGCCGATCCACAGCATTATGTTTGCGCCCCACATATCAACACTCATTGCCTGCAATCAAATTCACTTATCGGCTGCGTCTGATTCTTCACCAATTTAGCCAACAAAATTTCCATCACACAATCGGAGATGCTGTATAAGTTAGCTGATGTTATGGAAATTGGCTTTGCAGCATCCATAAAAAAGAATTTCTTATTAACAGTGCAGTGAACACCTGATTGCAAATATATCGCATTGTTGCAATACATTAGTTGATACNTCGACTGTTGGTGTTCGTAATAAATAATTTCACGACTATTGCGAAATTATGCTCAATATTGAACACAAGCGCATGCTAACTGATGCGTAGGAATAACACAATAGAGATGCAACACTCAGCTGCCGAAGCGTGTTATAATAGTGGCAATTTACTTTTTGAAGTGCTATTTACTGGCGCAGATATTTTCTTTTAATCGATTTTCTATTGGATAAACACGTTTTCTTTAGCGATATTTTTTGTTCTCTCAGAGAACACATCTCATGATAGTTTTTTTCTTTTGCATTTCATCAACTCATATCGCATTACGATTCGTTAAAAGAAAACATTCCAAAATATTGTCAGCAATAGTTCCACTCAGAAGAGAACCTACCATCCATCACATACGACTCACTTTGAGCACACTGCTTGAGATTGTATATTTGGTGACATTTAAGCCAGCTCTAAGTGCTAAAATAACATTTACAGCCGCTTGATCGTATCGATGACAATTCGCGTAAGAACGCATGTTGCCCTGAAAATGGGGAAAAAAACGATCACTCCTTCTAGAATTAATCGTTCGGAAACTTGAATGGAAATCTGATCGAATCACGGCTTTTCAACCTTGCATAACATCGAATGATAGAGTTTCAACTTCATATGAATGTGGCCTACCTCTGGGAAAGAGCAATAAAGCTGTGAGCCAGGAGGTGACATGCAATCCTCTATAAGAGCGCATTCCACAAGGGGCTTCAACACTTCTGCCTTGACGTTTGTTTTGCCGATCCACAGCATTATGTTTGCGCCCCACATATCAACACTCATTGCCTGCAATCAAATTCACTTATCGGCTGCGTCTGATTCTTCACCAATTTAGCCAACAAAATTTCCATCACACAATCGGAGATGCTGTATAAGTTAGCTGATGTTATGGAAATTGGCTCTGCAGCATCCATAAAAAAGAATTTCTTATTAACAGTGCAGTGAACACCTGATTGCAAATATATCGCATTGTTGCAATACATTAGTTGATACATAAAGGGTAGAATATAATCAACGCAACATGCAAACTATATAAAAGATGGAAGAAATTCAATAGAACTGATGCATAAAACTCGCATCTGCTTAGTTCTATATGGGATACACAACAGCACATGAATTCTTTGCATCTGAACGCCTTAATGTGAAAAAGAGCGGAAAAGAAATGAGAGAAACTTAAATCAAACACCTGTTGCTCATTCATCGGAAAATATTTGAACATAAGTGGGTTTGTTGCAGCTGCTATCGTATGACCAGTTCGATCAAAAAGCCATACACCTTGATGCTCTTTTGCCTCTCGTTGCAAAATATCCTGAAAGAAAGAACAACTAAGTTTTTTTAACTCGTAAAAAACGAATGGTAAATATAAGTCTAGCAGCATAGCATAATAACAATCCTTATAGGCCTAGCTGCATATTTATTCAAATAAATATTCCATACTTCAGTTTTTTTTTTTGTTGATAGTGCTTCGGTGGATTTTCCAATCAATGTCCTCCAATGATCTCCGGCGTTTTGGCATCTCTATAGCATCAGGGATGGGAAGCAACCGCGTTACGCATATTAGTAGGAGGCATTCTAAGAGCGACAGCAGGATGAGTTTCGACTGCCGACGAAAAATGAATAGGAATAAAGATATGGAAGAAGAGAAAAGGCGGGAGAAGGAACGAATAGGAAGAGAGCAAAGAAGAGAGGAGATGTGGCCTAAAAAACTGAGAAAAGATTGCAGAGGAAAGATGTTGGCTGAGGTGAGGGAAAGAACAATAGGGTTCCCATCAACGAATTTCTTATGGAAAGGAGGGCTTCATAAATATTTAGGGTCTGAAGCTTAGTGTCGGAACCATTTTCTAGACGTACAGCATCGTGAAAGCGTCAAAAGCTCGCCCTAAATAATCCAACTGTATCGCTTGATGAGGGCAGTCTATTCCAAAAGTATTAATTAACGGCCTTAAAGTGTCTGCATAGCAAAATAGCAGACTTCTTTGTTGTGTTTATTTCAACTCACGTAGCACGCTTGATTGATTTCTGAAACTGGAAATTTGGCTTGCTGGAATAGAGCAACGTATTGTTGTTGTCTGAAAAATGTAGATGTCATTTGAGGACTTTTTTTGGCCTTTCGGTGAATTCACCTTATCAATGATTTCGCAATGGCCATGAAACTAACTTAGTGAATAGAGGAGGCGGAGTGGCTGTGCACATAAATAAATATCTAAATGATGTTAAACTTGCTGTCACTCCTAATATTTGGTTCAATAATTGTTTTTTTTTTTCAGAGAATTTTTCAAGTGGCGCTTATGGGAGTATCCACGCAAAAATTGCAATTTCCTCAGCGAAAGATAAACAAGCAAATAGAAGAAATGTTGTGATTCTCCCGGAGTTGGGAAGATGGTAGCGTTACGTTGGATCAACATAAACAGAATGATACCTTGGAAGACTATACGGCATCGACTTAAAACATAGAAATTTCTAGGCTTCATGCATAATATAACTGAGGTATGTGCAGCAAAGGAACGGTCACGCAGGCGAGATAGTCGTACCCAAATTAGATACTCTTACTGCTTACTGCAAAGAAATATTTTCCTACGCCTTGATTGATATGGATATGGTGGGCTGAAGGCATTCCGGCAGTGTTCTGAGAACTTTTGGTGTGGCAAAAGTATTTTACAAAAATGCCAATATAAAAAAGAAGGCGAGCTGTACGTTACAGGCCCTCGAAGATGATGGCGATTACTCCTCAGTCACCAATAATCAGGTAGAATGCAACTTACCTGTAGATTACTTTTCAAGTGCTTCTATGAGGAACGATGATAAGCTTCCATGCTGTCCTCTACGTTGTAACCAGCACTTAGGTTCTGTTGGTGAGAGCGCTGTCTTGTGCCAGCGTCGTCCACACAAACTCAGCAATGAGATTTCACTCACATCTAACAGTACCTCATTCGTGCTACCAAAGATGCACCACAAACGCAATCCATGGTCACCCAGCTTAACCCTTCTATGAATACATTCGCAAGTTTGTTATTCTATTCCTTTGAAAGATGTTTGAAACGGTCACATTCATTCAGAATTTTTTCATTTGCGCGCCATCATCTTTCACTCTGAAATAATTTTCTCCTCGATACTCTTTACTGCGAACAAATGAATTCCTCTTTTAACGATGGCCTTCAATAAGGACCTCCTTGCAATTATGAATATATGAAGGACGAATGAAAGTGAGGCAAATAGAATTTGCATGCGATTTTTATTTCTTTGGCGTAGTTTCCGCTTTTCATCATCGCATTGTTGCTGTCGCTACACATAGCCTATCTCAAACGGGGTGGTAGTTAAACGAGGCGATCTAAGGGGGCTATGAGTCTAACGAGCGCAAATTCGTGGGCTTGAACACGTCAAATGCTGTGGAACACCTGAGAGTGTAGAATGAAATTGAATATGCGTAGTCAATGAAAGCAGAGAGTCATCGGAAACAGCCAATGAAGAGTAATGTACCACTGAAAACAACGGAAGGCTGTTCGGGGGAGTTAGTTGAGGCAGCTTGGGAAAGCGCAGAAAAAGATGGTGCATAAAGGTTCTCCAAAAGATGTTGGATCTACCGAATATGTTTCTAAGCTTTTTGCTCAGCCATGAGTTTCGCGAGCTTTGAGCTGCATCGGCGACTCGTCCTCCTAAACTCCGGAGGAGGTCTTTGTTCTCTTTTAAAGAGAGGGAGAGGGAGAGAAAGAGCAACGACCTCTTCGTGGCCATTGAAAGAGGTCAAACATATGATTTCAACAGACGTGAAAGAATTAGTTGGGATGTCCATCATTGCTGACATTCAGAGCGAATGATGTGTCAAGGAATCATTTATTCTGCAACGGTCCAAAAAAAATCGAACGAACATCCTGATGCACTCACAGTTAAACAAGCCTATCCTAACAACGTGAAGAGCATGAATATCAATGGATCCTTATTATACAAAGTGACAAGTGCGCATTTTTAAAATTGACTGTGTTATAGGGTTTAAGTTGAAGGATGTATAAGGCAAATCGCTTATTCTGCAAGAAAAATTTCTTTTCGTCATAGCTGTAGTAACACTAAAACTGTACAAGAATTGGACGTTACTGCTATATTTCCTCCGGGGAGAACAGGAAGGGGGTGGGGCAACTGTCTCCTTGCGAAAACAACTCATTGTGTGTTCGCTGTGCAGAATCAGATGCCTGATCTGTCTAAAAATGTGAGAAAATAGCATGAAGATTTTTGGTTCCTTTGCTTGTCACATGAACTACCCACTTCTGTAGACGTTTTGATTCTTTGCACTTGTGTCGCTAATATCTGGCTTATGTCTGAAATGTTTTACTGAGCTGTTCGCATTTGCTGGAATGCTGAGCAATTAGGTTGGAAGCCACATTACCTATGTATAAATTCTTTCAAAAGGAGCAGAAGAAGTAGGAAAAGTTGGAGGAACGTTCTAATGGTTTAAAAGCGGCTGCTGTGTTGTAGAGCATTTCTAGATATCGACAAAGGTGCAAATAGATCAATGCGTAAATTATTCTGTGCTGAAAGAGATAGGTGGCAATACGCTTTTCTCGCATCCCTCTAAAGAAGTAATGTGATTCGCTCACATATTTGCTTGGATGGTTGCTGCATTTACTAGTGCAAAAGCTCAAAAGGAAACGCTATTTGGGCTGTTTCTCACCTCGACCTTCGATATAGCTTTATCCTTTCATTTCCACCTCGCGTTTTGAAAGCGCTCCTCTTCAACTCTTTCGACAATAGCTTTCAATAAATTTTTGATGAAAATAACAGTAATTTATTCTGTAGGTTATTTCTAAGGACTGTTTAAATTGTTGCACTCAATGATCACATTCTCTTGTGCAACGAGCCGGATAGTTTTAGCTTATTCTACTCATTAATAAAGTATTCTCTGCTGTTCTAAATACTAGCAGAGATTACTTTGAATAAATTTATGCTAGAATATATTAAGAAAATTTTGAGATGCAAAAAGTAAAATATAAGTGTCGCACTTTGGAAGACAAATTATCTGATGTAGCATCGTAAAATCTGAACTCGCAAGGACATTCAAGGCAGAGCACACTGGGTGTTCGAAAAGGTTGTAGAAATACAATGTCGCATCATTTTGGGGGGAGGGGAAGGGGGGGGAGTACAAATGCAGTATTATATAGCAAATTTTGGAAAAATTCGCTACCCGGTAGAGAGCTGTCACCCGATTAATCTGACTTCGTCTAATTGCAAGCTTTTCAAGGCAATCATTAAAGATGGGATAAACGAACATCACATGCGGAACTTCGCATAGTTTGGCTTCGTTCCTGTTCGCTTCATGATGCAAGCAATTAGTTTCTTATTTAGGTGACTGTGTGTCTGCGTTGAGTCTGAGAGTTTAGACAAAAATTGTAACTACCGATTATTCAAGAGCCTTCGACGCGGTATATCATGAAAAGCTACTCCTGAAACTGGAGAAGTTTGGTTTCGCTGGCTCTTTGCTGAAGTGGGTTAGTGCATTTTTTATGTTGGCGAACCTTCAAGCAAGAATTATTAATAATCAATCCATCCTTCAAATATTATCAAAAAAGTTATGCAGATTAAAATTGGCCCATTTTGGAAATGCCGTTCTTCTGTACGGTCAGCCCATTCGGTTTCCGATGTCAGACTGTTATAGAATGTTCCAAAACGCTCCGCATGCATTGATGATCGCAGAGTTTACTATAGCACACACCAGCAAAATTACGCTGAAAAGTTGAAAGCCTTTAGCTTGGAACCATTAGAATATCGCGGTCTCAGCCAAACCGTGCATTTTTGCTTTTAAAATTATGAAGCTTAAAAAACGATGCACCTGTAGGGAAACTGCATCTTTGACGAACAGAGTTGACGAGTCGATCCACAGAACAGCTTTACTCTCTCGAAGAACATCTGCGATAACCAGTGGTTTCCACCTATTGAAGCATTAATTGCAGATGTCCATTATAGCACCATGTAAGATGATTCACCAGAGAAACTCAGCATATTCTCATCAATAGCTTCTAACTTATATTTGAGGAAAAAGCAATTGCTCATTTGAAAGCGATATTACGGAAAGAGCATATTCGAAATAGCAATCTGCAAAAACAATTTCAATCTTAAGAGTCCCCTTTAATCATAGTTGTAGGAAAATCTTCCAGACAGCACAAGTATTGCGTATAGTTGGAGGACACACTGTGTGTTTGGTACGATTGGTGGATTACTTTGTGTAATTGATGTGGTTGGATAATTGCGTATTGCGAAAATAACCATTGCACATGTGTAAGGTGTTCGTTTTTCTTTTCATTTTTGTTGTTGTTTGTTTGTTTTTTTTTTTTTTGGAGAAAGGAAGAAGTCATAAGCATCAAGATCTAACGTACCTATATTGGACAAGATCATGGATGTAAGATGGAAGTCCACTGAAGTTGAAAGTTCGCATATCCACGATTGGACAAGATTGTGAATAAGTGTTGACCACGTCAAGTGGTACATCACCAAGGTTGTATGATATTAATCGGAGGCGTTTCTTATTCAGCAGCTCATCGTATTGTTGGATGTTGTTGCACAGTCGACTGCAGAATATATTTGTATACATTATCTCGTTCTTGTAAACAAAGCCTTATGTTTGCATCAGTGGATTCTAATGAGCTGAATTACCTTGTAAATGCTTCACGTACAAGCGATAGTAAATCATCTATGTTCACAGGGGTTTGAGAAGCTTGAGAGCATTAAAGTACCTTCTTGGCTAGGAAACATGCAATTACCACTAGAAAAGTGTCTACAGCCCAGCTCAGAGATGGTGCATATAGAGACAGCTTCGTCTAAGTGCTTCGACAGCTCAACATTGTGAAAAGCGTCTTCTTCATTTCATATTTTTGGCGTATATACGAAACTCGCGAGTGCGCTTCATCTTCATCAAGCTAAATACCTTACGACCATCGAAATCTTACGATAATATTTTCCCATGAAGTAGACAACAGGCACTATTCAAACAATAGATTCAGAAATCTGATACGAATAACGGATGGAACATATACGTTATTGCTACCTCAATAATAAAATATCGGCACGGTAATATTATTTTAGATATCCACTTACACGGCCTCAGCACGGTGATTCATCGACCAAGCGGTCACAATTTCGACGTCGTTGAGAGAAACGTCTTCAAAATCCTCAGCAATAATTCTATGGTCGCTTAAATCGAATTTTTCCAGAATACTTGCAAAAGGCTGTGCATTTGTGTCGAGCAGATGAAACTTATGATCGAATGCTGTGCTTGTAATCGTTACACTCCTCGGAAAAATGTCCTCACCAGTGGGTTTATTGCTAACCATCATTTGTGCCATAAAACTCCCATCAAAAATATGACCACGATAAGCCGCAAAAATACCGATTAGTGCGCAAAACGAAAGTACAATAATCACTGTTCGACATTTGTAGAGAGATAAAGAAATACAACTAGGTTCAGGTCTCAGCCGAGCGGAAGCAGAGAACGGCAAATAATGAACTGCCTTTCTCATGTTCGTAGTTCAGAGCACACACGCATCACGACAAATAAAGTATCATCTATTCCACGAATAGAAGAGACCGATCTCTCGCCTGAAAAGCATTCTTGTGCGATTATTCGAATACAGATTTATGCGTTGCGTAAAAAGTATCACCTTTTCTCGGGGATATTTTTGCACACTTTGCAAATTTAGATTCAAGTGACTTCCGGAATTCAGATATTTCTGCACTACAAAAAAAGTCGCGCGCAAAAAAGTCTTCTGATCGCTCTCTAGTTCACATCTATGTGCTTCGCAGAAAGTACATTGCTATCTGTGGATTGTTGACACGCTTAGAAAGGTTCAGATTTATGTGCTTTGCAAAGTTATTTGCTTATGAATGCTTTGCCTGCGGCTTTCAAATTCTTTTTTTTTTACTCTGTAAACAGTCATCTTCCATCTGCAACTGTATTTTATGCTCTCTTGTAAACATGAGCTTGCAAAGGCAATTTATAGCAACGTTGTGTATGCGACTATTTATGCACCCTTGCATGCGTTTAAATTATCTTCAACGACTCAGTTTCGATGGTTAGTCACTCGAATGATGAAAGCTAAGCAAATATTTGATAGAGAATGAGAAGTACAATCGGTGAAGCAATATTCCGTTCGATGCAGGCGAGATGTTGAGTAAAGAAGGTGGCGCCGACTAACGAAGTTATGAGCGATGTCGGCAATAGCCAGGTGGGGATGGAATTACGTCATTCGCGGAGAATAACGGCAATTGACGTTGGAGTTCTGCCGTTTGCAGATAAAGCTCGTTGCAGATAAAGATTACTGTTTTTATTTGCAAGCAACAAATCTCCATCTTGATAACACTCCGTTAGCAGACGTTTTTGTCTTCAATTTTTCGCTAATGGTGCGTACTATCTCGTCACCAGAAAATATCCGTTGTAAAAACTGTTGATGCTGTCATAACCAGGCGAATAATCTCTACTTTCATAGCAGTCGTTTATTGAATCTGCTCATGTAAAACCTTTTAGCAACCATGTGTGCTATGATTTACTCGATGATAATAAACAACAAATAACGACGCATACCTATACACCCTCCATAGTGATGCGTGAAATAAAAAAATTAGAGATATTTAAGGATGCTAGAAGGTTCTACACCGATTACGTCACAGAAAAGCGGATTTTTCGTACCAGCTCTGTGCATGTGTGTGGATGGATTGAATGGATTAAGAAGCATTTTCCCACGTATTTTTACTACTTGTTGGTGAGTTTTGAAAGTGTGTGCTGAGATCGACACAATGCAAAACGCATATTGTGCCATCCAACTCATCTGGCCAACATCTTCATCCGTTTATAATATTCAAGAGAAGGGCTCATGAAATGGTGCATTTTTGAAAAAAGAGCGCTGTAAGTCATGCAAACATGGCAGAATATCAGTAATGAGTAATGGCTCATCTATACTAGTGCTTATTAGAAAATCAGTCGCCCATAATGTCAAATACTTGGCTACATGAGTTTTTCTAAACCTCGCTGAAGCATCGGATAACAGCTAAAATATGGAATTGCTTCCTACTTATAGGTCAAAAAGCGAGAGTTAGAGATGCATTCTTTGGAATACAACTATGAGACACTAAAACAATATAAACAATAGGCACACATTATTGACTTTATAAGCAAAATGTAACATACAAAGAAGTCACAGAAGTAAGCAGATTCAGTTGAAGCAAGCATATTTACGGGTCATAAGCTAGGCAAGCAGCTGTGCGTAATGAATTGAGAAGGCAGAACTTACATTTCCGATGTTGAAGCGATGCCAACATCTTCAGGAGAATATCCTCACATTTTCTAGAGGAGCTCTATTAGAAATGCAAATTAACAATCGTAGAATATCGAACAAACTCGAAAACAACGCTGGACCCGATTGTAGCTAGCGCTAGTTATCGAAATTTTGCAGTCAAAAATTCAAGCCTCACGATGAGCTTGATTAGAAAATGTAGTAGCAGTCTCCGTACACTACGAGATGCATATATTGGGTCATTCCTAGAGAGGCAGAGAATGGCCCCAATTTGCATAATCGAAGTTTCAGCAGAAAAAATCAAAGTGAATTGCTGTGCATCTCAAATAAAGTTAAACGTATGGGAAACGGAAATTAAACGAGAAAATTTGACACGAAACGTTTGGAAAATTTTCCATAACAATACCCTTAGCATATTCACTAGATTTCATTGCAGATATAAAAAAGATGAGCGATATGTTCCCGCTATTTGCTATTGGGTGCTCAGGTAACTAAACTGCATTGATAACTGAAGTATATGAGTAAATAAATTGCGACCGAACTATTACATCAACATCGATAAAGTAATCTACCTGAGATGATTTGCGCTTGGCTATAGATGAAAGCGCCCATATCACTTGAAATCTCATTCATCCTTTTCAGGTAAATTTTTCATAATCATCAAACAGCACTCTAGTTTTTCACTGCTCTTTTCGACATAAAAAATTTTAAAAAAATATTTGAAACTCTCTATTAGCCGCTTATATTTATGAAGAAAAACACAGCTGCAGATAGTAGGGCCACGCTCAATAGTAAACATAGATAACAATGCGCGATTTCAGTGAACGATGATTGTGCCAACGCTTTCCGTTAAGTGCATTCTGCAATCACGACGCATTATCAGCTAGCTATCTAAGAGGACATACCCGTACGTTCCTGAAACAACTTGATTTGATGAATCGTCGATAAACAGAGTTGCAACTGATTGAGATATAATCATATTGCTCGGATTAAAGAAGAAAAAGAAAAAAGAATATGAGTAGACAAGGAACAAAAAAAGACGTATTGGATTAGAGTTGCAGATAAAAGAGATAGCATAAGCGATGGGAAATCGAACAAAACGAGTTTATATCTTGAAATCGACAAGAAAAATCCGCAATAAAATGAAGAAACATAGAGCTCTCTTATGAATCGTGAGCGCTTTATATTCACTTTCATTTCCACATCGCATGTGAAATCACTTGCTCAAGATCGCGTCGAAATTCTCTTCTTTCTCTTAAGGATATTGCAATACCACAAAAAGCAAAAGAAAAGAAAATCTAGCAGAAAAGAAAAAATACAGCAAAATAAAAAGCCATAATAGGGTCACGATCATACACAAGGCTTTCTTAAAAATTGCAGCTTTTAGACCAAATATCGTGTGGAATCTTGACTCATCACGAAATAAAATTTAATCGCTCATTATGCGTCATGGAGTAGCAGCTTCATTGTTCAAAAATAAAAAAATCCAGCGATAATATGCTATTGATTAACAACAGCTATGCAGCAACCATGGTAACGCTATCGTCAACAGATGAGGCCCTATCAGTGCTTCAACTCGATTTACTCGTACCGCATTCGTTTCTGAGACTATGGCACCTGTCGTTGAGATTTAAGACGTTTAGCATTTTCTGGACACATCACTTGCAAAATATTGTGGCCTTCAATAGTATATCAACTGAAGTTTTTCCATGCTGAGCGAAGAACATAGCAATAAGGGATACAACAAACTCGTCCAAGCAGAGAAATGATTCGAAAACGAGAAGACTGTATCGAATCTTGCAGTTATCATAACTGCATAGGTTTTAACGCTTTTAGCTAAACTTTTGCAACTTTCTTTTCCACATGCTGGAGTCTTGCATTAGGTAGCTGTGCTTTATATAAGCGATTTTCTTTGCGCAGCGAGCATATTCCCTTCCACCCTTGTTTATCCTTCCTGAGCTGTGTTGGATTCTTTTTTGTTTTATGATTTCAGCAGAGTGGCACCAATCGAAAGCACCTCCCTCAGGCTAGCAATAAAAGATGAATAATGCCACTAAAAAGATACCTTCAAAAATTTCGAGACAAAGGATATTTATGTTCAGTATATCTGATATGACGATAT
>JAARMF010000084.1:0-39157 GCA_022844705.1 Toxascaris leonina
ATGATTCCGATAGAACTCTCAATGCCCTTCCGAATATACACTCAACGTCCTAGCTCTACATCTTCATAACTTCATTCAGTTGCGACATTTTCTCAAGGAAATAGCCTTCTGCGTCACGCGCTAGCGTCGTGCTCGATCCCTCTCTCTGTCTCGTCCGCGCGCGCTCGTGGCTAAAACTACTCATACTGATTGTAGCTATCGTATTTTGCGTGAGTCGCACGCGCAATGCGCTGTCTTTTGCGCGCGCTAAACGCGAAGTGCGAGGCATGTTGATTGGCAACGCAAGTCTTCAAGGTCACAGGGAAGTGTGGAGGAGCCTAGCAATCCCGAAGAATGAAAAGTCGGCGGTCGAATGGCGTTGGTTGGTGTTGTGTACGGGTAAACTCTAAATTGTGGAACTCAGTGCTGTAGCTTGGGCGTTGGCTTTGTCTTGTCCATCGACAGTGGAGTGCTCCCGGGAGATCGACTCGGGTTTTAGCCGACCACAACCGTTTGGCTTCCAGAAATGATTTGTTCAGGAGCTAGTGGCATTGTCGTCGATAAGGGAGGGCGAGAAATGCATATACCGAATCAATTTAGCTTTACAAATGGCAGCCGATTGAGTTAGGACACTTCCGTCCAACAGAGAGGGTTGTAGCGATACCACTGGTAGCAATTCTTGCGCATTTATTGCAATCCTTTCACTCATGTTTTTTTCTCATACGATGGAGAGCACCTGTCGAAAAGCTGTGCGTCTCGCGTAGCAGTCACTTTACTAAAAGCAGCTGTATTCCGTCAAGTGAATGATGTGAACAATTCGTCCCGGTTCCCACCATGCTAGCGCTATTATAGCAACTGTTCAATTTCCGCTCTGGTTGTTTGCTACGTGTCTCATTGTTATCTTTTTTTCATTTCTGTGGCAATATCAGCGTCAATACATGTCTTATTTCTCGAAATCTATGCCGTGCACTGTATTTTACGGCGATAAAATCGTTGAATCGGAAGGCATGGTGGATTATAACAAATGCAGAAAAGCACGCAAGTGGTACGGAAACGATACACGTTTAGAGCTACCACTTGCTAGCACAGCTCCGAAGGTTTGGGTTCCTTATATTCCCTGGAGAGCTAGAGATTCAGGAATCGCAGAGGAGATGCTCTGACTCAATCTACATCTGATACTACTGCAGGCTGAGGAGTGGAAGGGGGAAATCGAGATGCAACCGTATGCAAGCTGAATGGATGGTCTGTGCAGGTGCATTGATCAAAATTGTGGAACTGACGTTACTACTGAGCGAAATAACGACCGACGACGTCTGTGAAGGCAATGTTATTGCCTCTGAACTTGTGCAGCTTGAGACTTTCATACGTAAAGAGATATCGTTGTAGATGGCGATGAATGCGGTTTACGTGTTGTGGATGGTGGAGTTTTTGCTGGAAAGACTGTTAGTATTAAAGGAAGAGCATGAAATGGCTTAGCGGATACAGGAACCACATTCAGTGCATCCATAGCACCGAAGGATGCCATATCCCTATTTATTGAATTCGTGCGGTTCGTTCCCACTCTTCTTTCCCTCTACCTCCTAGTCGTTTGCGAAAGTGTTCAAATTTTATATCTCGCGTGGTCACGTTTTGTCCCATCTACTAATTTAAAGGACGGTTAGTATCATCCGTCTACAACTATCATTGACAGCGTTCGTTTCATCGGAGCAACCTTCATTCTGTTTACTTTATCGGCATCATCGGCGATACACGTCTCGTGCTTTGAAGATGCTCACCTAAAAGCAATTGCATCATACCTTATTCTGTGTTGTTTAGTTGCATACCATTGTGTCACGTGATGTGATCGTCATTGCGCGTAATTATTGACGAGAAAAAAAAACTAAAAGAGAGCACAACACGGGAAGGTTCGGTTCACTCAACGATTTTCGAACCTCCTATCTGGTTTTCAAACCTATCCTTTTTCCGGATCCATTGCTATCAGTCCTTTGAGAGACGTAGAAGCCCATAAGCATAGTCGTTGGTGGATGTATATGACACCGTCGTTTTTTATAGTCAGAGTATTCTGCGTAGTTATCTGTATGACGTAGTGTTTTTACTTGTACCATGTATCAGTTACCTGTTGTACCTCAGTTGCGTATCGCTACGACTCGTGTTTTCATGCTTTGATGCTGTTATGGGCCGGTTTATTAGTGCGACGATAGGAGTTATCGTTTTTTTGACTGGGAGATTTACCGTTGTTTGCTTTCAGCACGTACGTTTCATTGTCGAGAAGTATTCTGCGTTCTCAATGCATCCAGTGCCGAATGCACCATCGAATACTGTAACAAATTATGCGGGCAGTAAGTGTGACCTTTTTTCTTTGATTGGAAAGTAGAAATGCCTGATATGAAGGCAACGGGAGAGCAAGGGGAGGGAGGGGGGAGTTAATTCATGTCTGGGCTTGGCAAATAAATGTTTGAATGCTAACGCTGAAGCGATATTCGGACGACTGTTAGTGCATGGACCTGGACGCAAGTTATACACGGATTTGCCTTGCTGACACACACGCGTAAACACACAACGGCTGTCGCTACCTGGTCGCAGCTAACAGTCGATAAAATCTTATATTGGGAATGCTATGACATAAATGTAGAGGCATCTTGGCGCAAACTTGCAATTTTAACCGCCAGGTCCTTAACTAAAGATGAACAGTATATTGGTATCTGCGCATCGATAGAAGTCACTGATAAAAAGGAACATTTTCTGACTTTGGGATAAAAGGCCCTATATGGGTCTGCGTAAAGTACAGAACTGAAAGTGTGGCTAGTAAAAGATGGCTTTATAACACTGAGGAAGGTGGATGGGAAAGGTGTGGGGGTGGGGGAAAGGTAGCAGGGAAGGGACTACGTACTAGGAGCTCAATTTTCGTAAGTGGAGGGAGGCACATTTGAACTGTCGCTGAGTGAGTTTGATTCTGTGATACTACAATAGACGAAAGTGTCAACGTTACAGCCAAGGAAACGTGCGCAAGCCTACGCTATTTCTCAGAGAAAACGGCTGTGCGAGGTTTTTGCCCACCGAAGTAGGATATGGGTGTGGTATCGGTATGAACTGATATGGGAAATAAAAGGCCTCTGGTCTTTGAAACCACAAAATCATTTCAGTGTGGATTCAGAAGTTCTGTTAAGGGTTTGATAAGGAAGTTGCAGGAATGATGAAGTTGGCATAAATATGCGTGATAAGAGAGCGATTTAAATATGGAAAGTGGTTAGTGATGTAATAGGACGAAACTGCGTCGACGAAGAGAGCAACATCAAGATGGAAAATGTGGTCAAATTTTTTGCCAAGCTGAAGCAATCGGTAAATATGGCCTGTAAAAGAAATACGACGGTGGGAAATGATTGAGACATCTAATTCCGCTGCCTCAGCTCATCATGGTTTATTCAAAGCAGTAGCACTCTTTAATGGCGCTGTTAACAGGAACAGCTTGCATGACCCGCACACTCCACCAATAACTTCCAATCTAAACATTTGTGAGTGATTTAAAATAGAGCGCAGTTTCTAAGAGATAGCCTGTACGTGTGGAAGAGCAAAGGTGAACGGGTGAAGAGATGAGGTCTATAGTAGGAAACGTAATAATACTTGCTAAAATCGAGAAATGAACTATTTTGGTGAGTAGAAACAATTTCTCAGCGTATTATTTTCGCTGTGTATAACTAGTGTGCTATAAGGACTCCACTTTGCGACTGGCTACTTATCACAAGCCTTAAAAAAGAGTGGATTTAAAGTTTTTTCTCGATCTTTTTTCGTCGGGTTTGCCGTTTCCACTGCTAACGAAGTGCTGCCGCAGTAAGCTGAATTTAGTCGTCGAATAAGTCGTATGGAATTGGATAGACTGCATTGGAATAGGTTGCCTAACACCAAATGGACAGAATATTTTGAAGAGACTGCACGATCTTTAGCTTTCTTTCGGGAAAACAATATTAAACCAATCCAAGTTTGTGTTGAAGGCAATGTTGGTCAGTGGAGGGCATTGTTGATTGAGGGTTCATTTTGCTTGGTTCGGTTCAGTTGATCCATTCGTATTGAGTTTAGCTTGCAGCATCTACACTTTTGCATCACTAATGCAGGGCCAAAAACGAAGAGAGGCGAAAGATGAGATAGAGTACAGGTGTAATAGTAGGCGAGGTGTTTTGGCCGTGAAAGCATTGCCAAAAAACAAGAGGTGACGGATCTTTGCTGTTAAGAAAAACCTTTTTGTCAACAACTTTTTACCAACAATAAACCTTATCAACGACACTTTCTGTCGACCGAAAAACGCGAAGAATTGCTATCATCAATTCGTTTTTGCTAATAGAGAAGAGAATCGCCTGTTCGAAGTTTGCTTCATTCGGGTTGTCAGCTTATCATTCGAAAAGGGAAGAGAGTAAAAACATATGAACTATATGTGTTGATAGTTTCGATGCATGTGCCTGGTGCTCGAGGCCGATGCTTTTGAGGTGTGCATTCTTTACTGTCCTACTTTTAAGAATGCAATGGTCACTAGTGGAACAGTGTATTGATTTGTTAAGGGATGTCTCTCATGTTTTACTGAATATGTGATCGTGGTGACCAGCATTTGTTCGTCACCAGTATTTGTTCGTTTCGAATGAACAAAGTTAAGAGGAGAGGGGGCTTGATTTCGCGTTGAATGAATTTCAGCAAGTACAATGAGATTACACTGATTCGCTCAACTGGATTTCCTCAATATTACTACGTCTGTCATTAGCCATTACAAATTTGTCCTTCGCTTCTTTCATTTCCTAGTTTAACCGTCGCAACGAGTATTGGGACGCTTTCAAAAAAAAAAGTTGCTGAAATCGCATTCGAACATTTCAAGAGGATTTGCCGACTATGATTAGACAGTTCAAGTAAGGCTAGATGGAATTACTGTTTGAGGTGAAATGTCTACGTGCAGACCAGGCGCTTCTTCGTCTGGCTCTCCAGTGCTTGTTACAAATCAGCAGCAGTCATTCGTGCAGATGCATCCACAGATGTCGAATCCAGCTAGACCGCAGTTACCACTATCTAGTCAACATCCGACAAGCTCAGATGCATGCGCTACTATAACGCAGTGTCTCATGCTTTACCACACCGTATGTATTTGCTCGTCTTGTTTATTTTATGATTCAGTTTTCGCATATTTCATAGGCAGTATTTTTATAGTAACCTATTCGTTGAAAATCACATCGGTTGACCTCGATCTTTGGCATGGTGACATGTTTGGGGTGGCATCTGCAAGTGTGGGAACGAGCTTTTAATTCTTGTCACCTCATCGTCTAGCTATGCATCTCTCTATCGGCATTTCTCATACTTTATGCCACAGTCAGTCGCAGTCGTGTTCGGCTCATCGCTTGTTTTATTTTCTTGTAGAGAGGAACTGGCTGGGTGTCGCAGAGAAATTAATGGCTTATTTAGGGTCGAGATGAAGAGTTCAGCAGAAAGGCGATCGAGAGTCTAATAAAGAAGCTGAAGGACAAAAGAGATGAGCTGGATGCGCTTATCTCTGCAGTTACTTCGCATGGCAAAATGGCATCGAAATGCATAACAATACAGCGTACCCTTGATGGACGCCTTCAGGTGCGTTTCTTACTTAAATGGTCGATTAGATCTTTTGATATGCGTCTTCTTTGGCTTTTTCTTTTCAAGGGGGCTTTCATAATGCACCGTCAAGCTTCTAGGGAATATTGGAATATTTGATTCGTGGCAGTATATGTTGTTATTGTTTTGCAAAAGTTTTTTATTCATAAAGAACAGAGAGAACTACAACATAGCTGCATTCGCGATGCATCATTTTAAAGGGCATTTGAATGCTTATTTGGAGTAGATGTCACCAAGAAATGATTTTAGTGCTTTCTAGAAAGGCTGCAAATATTGCAATGACACAGTTACATCGTCGCATACTGCTTGTTTGTATGTTTTCTTTTCTTCGAATCATACGGAATCGTTATTAAGGTCGCTGGTCGCAAAGGGTTCCCACATGTTGTTTATGCTCGGATATGGCGTTGGCCGGATCTGCACAAAAACGAGCTCAAACATTTGCCGATGTGCCAATGTGCGTTTGACCTCAAATGTGACCTCGTAAGTCTGCTTGTGCATATTTGAGCAGTTACCGGAGATCTCAATGGGGCTGTTTTGTCAGCGTGAGTATTATCATGTTTTCTGCCTTTTGAGCCGTTAGTTGGTAGGTTGCTAAGGGGGAGAAGAGGGAACACTTTCGAGCTTTAAGGGCTGCGTGAAAGGAAAGTTCCTCCCAAGAATTATCTGTATATATTGAGTTGAGGTTTATCAAGAGTATTGGCCTGTTAGAAACATACATTTCATAATACACAAATGAGAAATTAGACGCAACTAATATAGAAGTTGAAATTCGTCTATTTGGCAGTTGTGATTCATTGCTTCGTTCGTTTCTTCATGATGTTGAGAAGTCATAAATTCCGAAGTGTTTCGTTTGATGATGATGCTCTCATAGGTTTGTGTGAATCCATATCACTATGATCGCGTTGTTCCCCCTGGTATTGGATCGCTGGATTTATCGAATCTGAAGCTGGAGCATCGACAGTCTCAAGATGATTCCACCACACTTTCGCCGAAAAGCGCTTCCGATGAGTTGCCCAAGTAACATTTTTATTTCTTTCTTATGCTGCGGCTAAACTTAATCAAGCTTGTTTTCCTATCTAAGACAAGTTTACAGGATCCTTTCCGCCTCCCTATTCGAATCCGTTTTTTAAAGTTTGCTGTCCCAATTATAATTAAGTTCATTCATCTCATTGTGGAAATGTTAACTAATTTGAAGGACAAAGATTGTTTTGTACAGATAGCTCATTCTGTTTCTGGTGTATTATTGTGCCAACATGAATTGTACGAGTTGTTATTAGTTGCATTTCGCAAATGCGATGCTTTGGAACGAAATGAATGATGCGGTAGAGTATTTCTGGGAAATGTTAACATAAGGTAGTTGTTGGGATTCACACCAACAAATCCTAGCTCATAACTTGACTGATAGGAGAGGGACGAGGCACCAGCACACATGGGACAATTCACTATTTTATTATTTGTTGTCGAGGAGGGTTCTCTAAAAGGACCAAAAAGTTGCTTCGTTTACTCTGGATGGTCACTTTGTTGCTTTCGCAGTCACTTTTTCAAGGTGCTCGTTTCTGCAACATCATGAGTGCCAATTGTAGCTGTTCTGGACTTTTTTTGTAGTTTGAACAGGACTTTTTGAACTCAGGCAATGAGATCTTAAAGCCTTTTCAATAGCTTCGGAAAGGCTCGTCTGTTATTGGGACCGTAGTCATGAAATATGGTTGATGACCGTTCCTAGCATATGCTTTAATTAATATTGAAAGACGGCCAGCCTATTTATGTTTGGGAAAAACACCGAGTGAATCGGATAATGAGTGCTTGCTTTATTCTTACCTTCATTTCTGGGTGAACATCTCCAGAACGTGTAAACGTTTGTGTTATATGAACCTATATGAACCAGGTTGCGGATCTTGTTGTTTGAACATTTATAGTTTGTATTAAGGATCAGCAACAGTCGACCGGCGGATTCGGAAAAAATTACGTCGAAGAATCTGACCTACGCATCCACAACGCACACATCGCCGAATGTTAGCAAAACAGGTATCACTTCTATTATTCGTTTCATTTTTTAGTCTTTTCCCTTGTCTGAGTGCGTCAGACAGATAAATTTTGAGGAGAAACAATAGCTTCATTTTTCTTTTTATGGAAAAGAGTGAGCGATGCGTTTTATCCTTTTAAATTGTGAGATGAGGATGTACGGGGATGGTCGTCGTGTTTGTTAATCGAGAAGGAGGAGGGAGAGGTCGTCGTGTTCGTTATTTGCTGCAAGTGCTAGCAAGTTGCGCGAAATGACCGTTTATTTTTCAGAGGACAGGAGTGTTGTTGGTTCGGATGTGGAAGCGGGGTCGTTCAATTCGCCATTATTGCAGCCTCAGCATGGTGCATCAGTGTGGTCGTCGGTAAATGACGCGCAGCCATCGGCCACTTCGCTGTCTGGTCAAATCCGTGAGTGTTTCGAACTGGCTTTTCTTCACATAATTTTGAGTTAAATGCGCCCTTATTTATTGTCACCCGAGGTCGAGTATGTTGTGACCTCTATTTTCTCACATCAGCGTGAGAATCTCATCTCGAAATCGTGGAGGGTGTATGAAATAGACTTTTGTAATAAAAGTAGAGCGTAAATTTTGCTGGCCTCATTTATACGGTAGCATAGTAAAGGCTGACTTTTTATAGCTGTATTTTTAAACGTTTATGTGAAAATATTTGAAAGCAAGATTGCTTGTAAATCTGCTGTTTTCTAGCATTGTCAACGTTGGCTGCAAATTTGGGATATCCGGCTACAAATGCTCAACCATCGATGTGCTCAACAAATCTTTATCCTGGCAGTTCTGCATCCTCTGTCATCTCACCGAACGCTCTTTATAATCTACCAACTGCTTCTCGTGCGTTGATTGCTTATTGTAATATTTCTCCAATTCATAATACCAAAATCGAGAGGCGTTTTAATGATGCCCTATTTTCTTGAGGTATTATGCTATGTCTTCTAAATGGCCAATGATATGTTCATTTGAAGCTTACGTCTCCGGTAAGGCCTTGTCGGTTGTTTTCTGTTTTTTTTTTTTTTTAAACCCCTCATGCTGAACTGATGTTAGTGCTGGTCGTCTTTTTCCTCGTCCCATCCCCTGTCCAGTTTCTTTCTCCATATCCTTCCTTACAGAGACAAAGCATCGAAAGGTTTTAGTTGTTCTGAGGAATTCAGTAATACTTTTTTATTCTGCTAAGTTTTTGCCACAACGGGAATCAAATTTCCGGTTATTTGAGGTATTGGAACTGCTGCTTTTGGTACAGTATGCGGCAGGTTTCATCTACCTGTAGGTGGAATTTGCTGCGTTCTTATGTCTCGCTATGCGTTATTGTTATTCTTGCAGAAAAGGTGAAGCCCCATTTTTTCTTTCATCCTGTAGTAGCTTAGCTAGCAGAATTCAAGCTATTTTAAAGGCAAGGTTTTCCGATCCCATCTAAAATGAGCTTTCTCATTGCTTCTCATATAGTTAGCGTTACCGAATTGCTTCTCATGGAACAGATACAATGAAGTTCTTTTTGTTATTTATACAATAAATGGCCGAAGAATTGTTCCAGCTATAACTTTACTTAAACTTAACTTGTCATGTATGTCGACGCCTGCAGTGACTCTTCTTGCAGAGGAGGGTATGCAAGCGAGGGATGGAGCTGTTGCCGCTGCGGTGGCCACTGCAGAGTCAGATCCTATCTCCAATCAGCCACGTAAGTGAATAATTTTTGTTAGCCGTCTAAAGGAGCACTTCACTGATACTTTCTTAATTTGAAACAAGTTACTGTAAATACCTTCTGCATCACGGCAACATTTCTTTGAAATCTATTTCGGTTGGAGTTCTTGATTCATCACCTTTGTTCCATTCTGTCAAGTCGGAGAAATTTTTCTCGCTTATTCGGTGTATTGACTTCACGAAGCCCGGAAATCTTATATCTCGTTAAGCAATGTACGATGCCTGCTGTTCACGAATTTATAACGGTGGTTTGCTACTTTGCCGATGACCATCATCGGTTTAATTTGGTTGGACTTGCTTCCGAAGTCATTAGAAATGGTTGCGGTCGTGCACGCCACGAGTGAATGCGGTCTGTGGTGCTCTGAATCTTCTGAACTGTATTTGGTGGCAAGATAGACAGTTGAAACCGTAACCTTCAGCAAGGAAACTCTTGAATGGTCGTTGTGCCACAAGTTCGACGGTGTTGTCCTTTTCTGAAGCTATCGATTCCAAGGTGTATTACAGCAGATTGAATGATAGTGAAACTAAATGTCTCGCTGTAGAAATGTTGTGAAATTCACCGGCTCTGCGATGGATATTCTTTATGATGGCCGGATTGAGACCATTTCATAAGTATCGAAAGGAGGGCATATGCGAAGATGTTGATCGTCTCCGTCACGTGGTTATCATCCATCGATGCTATGTCCACATTTTTCTATTTTTTCATCTAGAATTTTTTTTCATCTCCAGTCAATATACGTGAAGTGTAGTCACTGCTCAAGAATCTGTAATGTAAGACGGACGCCACAGTAATACATTTGATGGCTTTAATAAGTGATTGCCAACTTTGAAAGATAAGGTGGATGGGAAAATTTTGCAGCTGTTGTGGACGTATGCTGTCATACCTACACCCATAAAAGTATTGCTCCGAACTCGAGTAATTTCTCTGCGTTTCTGGCTTAGGCCTTCACTTAATCGTTTAGGTTAGCAGAAGAATATTGGTATGGGGTTCTTGTTGATTATTCGCACAGTGTTCAATCCAACCAGCACTTTTACTTATGGTGGTTGAAGCAGGTTAGAAGATGGCTACTTCAGTGATACGTTTGATTTTTACTTATTTGCGCATTCGTATTTATTGCTACGTCTTGGTTTCTCTTACTTATTAATTGTAACCATTCACTACCATCCTCTTTTCTTGTCATGTATGACCGTCTCCTTTGCATTGTTCGTTCTTTACCGCATTATTTATTGAAATTACTCATGTTTGAAGAGAATGATACACACCTGTTTTTTATCTATGCACATAATGATGGTTTTTAGGTCCGACGAATTGGTGTATGATATCGTATTATGAATACGACACAAAAGTTGGTGAGACATACGCAGTGGGTCGGCCATCAGTGTATGTGGACGGGGGAGTGGATCCGTCGGCACCTGGAAGATTTTGTCTTGGCTCACTGTCCAATGTGCAACGATCGGATGTTAGCGAGCGTTGCAGGTGCGTCATTTCGCTGTGAAAGTGCTTGTTCAGTAGTATGCTGATTTGTTTCTATTTTGCATTAATCTGTTTGAGATTCCTGAGGAGTTTTATGCACATGCTGTGAAGAATTTCAACAGACGACTTTCCCTTCCTCCCCTTCTTCTCCCCCTCCCCTTCCCCTCCCTCCCCTCCTCCTCCTCCCCTTTCCTTCCTCACCCCAGCTCAAATAACCATCATTTTCCCAACGTTTCTTTTGAAGTATCAATGTGCTTGAGAAACGTGCATTTTTTTAGAAAGTATATGGAGTGCTTTTAAAAAATTACATCTCTGTGCTTGAAGACCACAATTATAATTTGCCGCTTAGAATGAATTTTTGAAATGATTTATAGCTTTGACTGAGCTCGCGACTCCCGAGTTTTTCTTACCCCCTTCTCTCGATCGTCCCAGCTCATGAAAACACTATCTTTTTCTGAAGGGAGAATGAAGGCTTTGTAAATTTCATAGCAGCTTTGTAGGTTATAAGATTACAAGGTGTTTTCGAAGGTTCAGACAGTATATCGGAAAAGGAATCCGCCTAGACGTGAAAGGCGAAGGAGACGTTTGGTTGACGTGCCTTTCCGATATGCCGGTTTTTGTGCACAGCAATTACCTTGATCGGGAAGCGGGTCGAGCACCCGGTGACGCCGTGCATAAAGTTTACTCGAGGGCTTCGCTAAAGGTTACCATCTATATTTTTCGCTGAAAGTCAGGAGGATGTGTTCTGGAAAACCAAAATTGTTTTCTGCTGTCCCATCAGTCGACTACTTTCATGCTCATTGTTCTCGTTAAAAGATTTTTTTTCTAAACAAGTTTTTGGGCATCTGCGCTTTTGTGTAGTTAAGGATTTCGAAAACAGAGAAAGAGGAAGTTAAGATATCATAACTAACAGAAGCTGTTGGCTGTCGGAATATTTCCGCATACGCCATCCGCTCGAATTTTATTGGTAGTAAAATGCAGAAGAAACAATATGAGAGTGTGTAAATGCGTTTATATTGATTCAAATGCTCAAAATAGTTTTACGCAGCTCTATTTAGGTGTTCGATTTACGGCAATGTTATCATCAATTACGTCAACAAAGCATGTATCAGATGTTGGCGGCGGAAGCGCTGCAAAATCCATCGGACAACTCCAGGAATCCTCTAGTAGGCATGAACAGGGAGCAGATAGATCAGGTTCGATTTCGTTTAGATATTTCAATCGCCCACCCTATCAAGCGGTCAGGATAGGGCATGTCCAGCTAGAGGATGAACATGAGGGTTTGGGTGGGACGCGATTGTGGATCAGTCAAGGTTGTAGGGACATGAGGGCCTCATGTAACCTCTTCTCAAATCTTATAGGTTTTGAATGGAAAAGTTCGGAGTTGGCGCTGTAGTTTGAACTTACTGCGTTTTACACATGTTGCAGAAAACTATCTCATAGTTAAAAAACGGGCAAAAACATTGGAACGCCTGCAGAACAGGAGCTCCCCCATCAATGCGCTCACAAGTATAATATGGAAACACCGGCCTCTTTCTTTTGCTTCATCCACACAAAACCGTATTGTAACTTATGCTTAGTGCAGACGCTTCTGCAATTCTCATCAAGAAAATCATTTCTGGCCTTGATCGAGGAAGGTGAGTGATAGCAACTGGATGGCTATGCCATTTTACGACGGGTGGAGTTGGTGATGCGCGGAAGAGAGTGCTAAGGAAGATGGTGTTCGCCTCCATCCTCTTCGAGGCCTGTTCTTTTTGGTCCTCTTAAACGCCTGATGCAGAGGGTGTTAGCTGTCGTGCTTCTGTTAGTGATACGGAAGTTGGGAAGAACAGGACCAAGCTATCAAGCACACGGAGCTACTGAGCACCTTACCGTCCTGTACAGCCCTTCTCTCGGCAGGTGCTTTCACAGTGAATGTCGAGCACAGAGTTGGTGGAGATTTGGGAAGTGTTTGATGCAGAAGGAGTTTTATGATTTTCTTTTCAAGAGAATTTCTCTTGAAAAGTTTTCCCTTTTCAAGAGTTTTATGATTTTCTGATTTTCTGATTTTCTTTCCGAGTTTCGTGATGAGGTTGCATGAGGTTGTAATAAACGGTATTACTTCATTGGCCATGTTTAGAAGGTAAATATGTACAGCAAATAAGAAGCATTTCATTATCTAAGGATTTTATTCATATATGATCTGCAGTGCTGTCTGCCGCGGTCATACTTCATACACGTGGGAGGTTGCGCATCCGTATCACCAATGTTTTTTTCTTCTGTGAATAGTGTAGACGAGTGCTGAAATGGCAAAAGAACGCAAAACTTCTATAATGTTGTTTTCTTGTCGTATTTAAATGCTCAGACAAATTTATGATGTTGGTAGATAGTCTACCGTTGTATACGCAGGTCTTTCAGTAAGATTTTTGCAGCATCTATGATCGAGAGATCAAGCAATCGTTTTACTTTCAGTCTTGGAGGTCAATTCATGGAACCTCCATCTTCCATCCCCATTTTTATTTCCCATCGTCATGGGTTATTTTAATCAGCAAAGAGATGTTGTTTGTCCTAAAGTGGCTGTTGTCCTATAAAGTCGAAGAGTTCGTATGTTCAAGTCGTTTCTGTCGAAGGTTACTTATGAGATATTTTGAGGCGCGGATTGAGTATTGAGAGCTGTGATGTGATGAAATGATACTTTTGTTAGGTTCTACACAAGCGAGAGATTGAGGTTGGTCAAAGATCAACTTGCACGCTTTTTATGCAGCGTCTTGTAGGTGTGGTGTTGTGTGTTTTGTGTCGTTCGTGATGTGTCCTAAATCTGTTGCTAATACGTTTTGTCATTTTGCACGCTCTTTTTCCATAGAGGAATCTCCGAGCAGTTGTTATGAATTAGTTGAATAATGCACGATCTAATAGTGGCTAGCGTCAAATCTGAAAATCTTCCATTGCGCCTAAAATAAGCCAACTATCGTAGTTGGGGAGCGAAGACATGTAGATGTGAAAATTTCGAGTCGAATCCGCGGAATCACTGAGAAGCGATATCAGAAAGAATGGGCTTGCAACATGTAAGCAGAAAAAAACATCTCGCTGCATTAATTCGAAATGAGCTAGTATGTGGTCGTTTCTCACAAGAGAAATAATAGCGCTGTTTTCACTAAGCGTATGAGCACGAAAGTTGCCTTAAATGATTTCGTGCTATATAGAATGCGAACTTTTTTGTTTTACTTTGTTTTAACGAGTGGGTGGGAGACATTCGTTTAGCTATAACGGCAAATGAATTTTCAAAAAATCATTCTTCTTATTTTCTTCTCCCTATTTTAATTCTTCTCGACGTGTCTATCCTTTCAATTTTGCCTTCTCGACTTGATCAATCCCACCAATCATTGCAGTATTTGAACGAGTGAAAGTTGCACCACTTGTTTCGATCAATTGCTTTTGAACATTTTACGGATTGTGCTGTTTGTTTGCTTGCAATTGAAGCTTATTTGATTAGATGCCATTCATTGATAAGTTGCGATTTCACAGGCGGCAAATATCGGTGTCGATGATTTACGACGGTTATGCAACTTGGGCATTTCGTTCGTGAAAGGATGGGGCCCGGATTATGATCGTAAGTCGATCAAAGAAACGCCGTGTTGGATTGAGGTGCAGATCAGTCGGTATGTGATTCAGCTGTGAAGCGACAAGCTAGGTGTGCTGCTAGGTTTAACTAATAGTTTTCGAATCGTTGCGCAGGGTGACAATAAATGCTTTCATTTTTAATTCAGGTGGGAGCTCGCTACGGTCGCCGGATTTACCAGAACTTCAAATTGCAGATTATGAGTTGAGGGGAAAGGCAAAGAGGGGTCAAGTTTGTCCCCTTTTTCTGCACGTTCCAGCAACAGCGTGTACACTTTCAGACCCGTGAAGGCAACTCATTTTCCTGGTTAGTTGAAGAGACGCACAATTTATCAATGAGACGGTCTTTTAAAGTTCAGGAAAAACAGTTATTCGAGGACAGAATTTCGTTCGAATTAATGCAGTGCAAGGGTTTCCACTGATCGTGTTTTTGTTTGAGAATTCTTCGCTGAAGGGAGAATCAACTAATTTTGATAGCTTGGGCTTCTATTACCCCTTCAGTGTGTTCCAAGCTGGTTATCTCAACACGTTCACACGACATGTTGTATGATGATGTTTCTTTTTAAATTACAGAGCACTGCAATTGCTAGACGAAGTACTTCATATTCCCAACATTTCGGCACTTTCGACTCCATAGCGTCTGTTGTCACATTTTGGCGTTGTGCACTGATGGTCAGTGGATTGCGCTCTCCGCAAGTGCCGTTATAGTCTGCAGTCGGGTACTGTGCCGTCGCCTCGAAAGAGAATCTCGTTATGCAAGTTGATTTTCTCTCGGAGGTCGAGCTGATAAGACTGTGTGGAACTTGTTTCCGAATCCCTTGGTTAACTCTTCGTGTTCTTCATTCGTATTTGAGTGGACGTGAGGTGGTGGACTGCGAGACTAGAGGCCGTTTCATATTTGCTGTACTGGGGTTGGGAACCCCCAACTTTTGATGAATGATCTTCAGTTCCCGTGGGGATAGTCGCTGATCCCCATGGTTTTGAAATAGTGAGTCTTAGTGAGTGTTTTGATCACGCGATACCTCCTCGACCATGCATTGGCATGGGAAGAGTAAGGAAGGGTTCAGGAATTGAAAACTTTTCCTGAACTTCCCTTTGTTACTTCGTATTTCCTACGGATACAAGTCACTTTCGCCTGTCGAGTTTTTAGTATTATCTTTGTTATTGTTTTCAGACTTTAGCATTTTCTCCAGCATTCCTCCCTCTACAACCATTGCAATCTGTTACTCTTCAGTCGAGAATTTAAGATTTGCTAGCGAAGTCGAATAACTTTGGTCAGCTACATATCTACAGATTTATTGGTTATATGATGCAGCTTCCTGTTGTTGGAACAGGGTGTATTCAGCTGATAATTTGTTATTTTGTCAGTTTCCTGGAAAGGGCGACGCTGATCGAAGTAAGTCTGACTATTCTGCAGGTCAAACTTCAATCAGTTACTGGAGTGTATGCTAAGTGATTGTGTCGGAAAATGAATTTCCGGCCAATCCAGATCACTTTCCTGGCAACCATAACTTCTGAATGTTGAAGTGGTCATTTTTGAAGTTTTACAAAGGGTTTTCAATGAGCGCTGGTCGTTCGAGTGGCGATGACGAATGTTCTTTGTCAGGCTTCGCAAATCTTACGATCTTTCCATTTGGTTCGTAACTTCCAGTCTGGTATCTAATCATCTGATAACTAAAGAATGACCACGCCCGCTAATGGCTAATCATCTTTGGAAGAATGCCCACTTATTGATGTTTTGTTTGTGGTGATTCTGTTGATGCATAGTATGAGTTCATAGTTTTATACTCGTAGCTGCGTAATTCTGATCTGTTGAAATATTGCGTAATTCGGATTTGTTGAAATCTTTATAGTCGTCGGTAATACCGTTGTGTTTCTTTTCGGTTCTGTTGATGTAGCTCCCTTCCGGTGGTTGTCGTTTGTTGATTTAATTTGCGATAATTTCGAATATTCGGTCGCGGTCGTACCGAAATTGCAAAACGTTTATAGGAATAGCTGCCGCCATAAGCGTATTGAATGAAAATTTCCCAACAGGAGGGGAGGAATCCCACCAACTCCAGACAATCACACATTCGTCGATAAAAGATTGTAATTCAAAACTTCAGCCGAAATTGGGTTGGAGATGATGGAAGACAATGATCGTGCACTTTAGAATGATGCAATTCAGCTTCCGGATCATGTTTTATCGCATGGAGAGAAATCGCAAAAGAACTTTGGCAGGTGGATCAATGAGAAGCGCCTGTTCTTAATCCCTACCTCTCATTGCTCCCTCATCTTCCCCTCCCACTTCCTTCTTCTCCTCTCCTTTCCACTCTTATGTCCTCCCAACCTCCGAACGGATGTGCATGGTTATACATCCGTAAACGGTTTGCCGGCCTCCTTACTTGTCATTTTAGTGTTTCCTTAATTTATGTCATTTTCGATCTCTAATTGTTGTTCATAAGTACAATCATCACTGTCTGTTGATTGATTAATGGAGTGAAATTGGTGAATTATTTTCTTCATATATATCCATATATTCATGAATCTTGAATATGATCGATGTCATCGCTGCAGCATCTTAGCAGAAAAGCACCAAGGATCTTCAAATAACTTTGTTAAGCGAGATTTCGCGAGATTTCAGCAGTATGCAAGTTTTCTTTTGTTGCACTTTGTTGCATTAATAAAGGTTGTGAATGGAAGATTGATAGTCTCTGAGCTGAGAACGAGTGAAGTAGGGCAACAGGTGGCACTTGAGAAATTTGTAGTTTTTGGTGCCGTTGGCTGAGGTGAGAAACTTTGACAACATTTAGCAAAAACTTGTCATGGTTTTTTTTCGAACTCTTGCTGCTCAGTTTTTAGTCATTCTATAGCAAATATGAAAAAGTTCATGAATGATAGGCTGTTCAGATATCAGTCGAGCAGGTCGCAGTCGTGTCTATATGGTAATTCAGTTTTAATAGCTGCTTCAGATTAGTTAAAACTCATGACGAAATTATTTATTCGATCAACAGAAACGCTTCTCAAAGTCAACTCAACAATATATTACGTAATAAATATTGGAGACTAGAATTTGCGCAACAGTTGCACAATAATGTTGATACTGATAATCAAACAGAATAAATAGACTGATACCAAAAAAAGTTTTCGGTCGTGTACTGAAAAAACAACGGAATGGGAGGTAAAAAATTCAGGTCAGGCTGCTCCCCACGTTTAATTTGTGCATATCAACAAAGTGGGGAGAACTTTTCTGAATAATGATAGACTTTTCTATCTGTTCCTCTTCTTTTCACTAGGAAAATGTGGGAAAAAGTTTTCCTTCAAACCTGATAATAAAGTAGCTGAACAAGTCAAGTGATGATTTCTTTGAATTCATATTCTTTAATCTCGATCCGTCCTTCGGTTTTTTATGGGCAAAATGCTGAGTTCATTCATTCTTTTAGTTCTTCGTACGAGTACTATTCATTACTTTGAAATATTTGCGTAAATGTTTCTCATTCCCTGTCTTTTACCCATTGTTAACGCACCATAAAATATGGCAAATAGTTCAATGGCTAATGCAGTTCGCCGATAATAAACAGCGCTCAGAGCATCATTTGGTTTCTCCTTTCTCTATAGTCAACAGCTGCTTTTGTCCATTCCAACTAGGCTAGTTCATATTATAAACGGGACGGAGCGGAAGAATGGATAGCGTACATTTAGGACTCTGCTGAGCCTTAAATATTTGAACTGATATTGCACGTTAGTTGCACAAAAATATGAGCTGCAGTGAAGAGCATAGACAGCAGAATAGGAAATTAATTGAGAAGTCAATATATATGCAGAATCGCACATTTGTAGTACATTATCGAACGTGTTTTGTGAGAAAGGAGGCGATGTTTATTATGACGTTAGTGCTTAAAAACTCTAGACTTCGGGTGTCTGCAATCTGTGGAAATTTTAAAGTGTTCTGGGAGCAAAAGTTTGATTCTCCAATTCAAAGTTTATTGGCTACTTTCTTTACCTAGATGATAAAATCTCGGCAAGCTTATTTAAGATTGCATCGTCGAATTTTTTTCCTCTTGAAGGAGCGAACACTCATCAGTTATCGCAGTGAAGCTCATCGTGAGGAGTTACTGATTGCAGCGATGCCTCTGATGATTTCAAAAAAGTCCACAATTTCACTCGTATAATAATGACGATCATAAAAGAATGCATTTGCAATAAGCAAATTCACCACTGATTGATCGTATCGGTGGCAATTCGCAAACACGCTAAAATATCACAAATTAGAAACACTCTTCGCAACGAGAAGCCGCCCATATCCATAGACAATAATTAAACTTACACATCAAATCCTTTCAGGTACGAACACTATGACTATAAAAATATGTATACTGAGTGAATTCTATCATATGAATAGAATATGAAAATGCGATTCACGATTGCCGTTGGTGATTGTGGAGCGTTTATCAATGAGGAGTGTTAATTGCATCGCTAAGTGATATTCCATTATTGCTTAAAAAAGCAATGCTGTAAACCAATCAAATCATCATTTTCAATAAAGATCAAAGATTGGCCACTCACGCAAATCGATCCGTGTCAAAGTTACAATAAGATAATGGATTTCTGTTGCCCATACAATCTTCTTCGAGAGCACATGCGACATACCTAAGAAATGAATTGAGAAACTCAAATGTTGATGGGAAATAAACAAACAAACATAACTGTAGGAGTCAACTTATCTTCATGATCAGAAGCAGCACTCAACTTTTACGAGAATGAGAGCATCAATGCTTCAATGAAATAAATTAGACGGCAATGTCCATTGCGTGATTTTCACATAAACTTGTTGAACTATAGTCCGGACGAAGGCTAAGATAAGATTTTTTCGGCAAAAAGTCTAACATTTTCGCCTACTCCAGCTACAGCTGTTCTCACGTCATAAAGTTTTATTCATGAAGAACAAAGCGGGATGTTTAACATTGATGGAAAATGTGTGTGATTGTCGTATAATGGCTAGGAGTTATTATGACCTGCTCAATAACTTAATTTCTTATCCCCCTTATCAATAAAAAAGAGAGTAACAACTACAATGAGTTGAAAGAAAGGGAAGAGAAATGTAGAAATGATACCATCGAAGAATATTTTCAACTGTGTCAGCAGTACGAATAGCGAAAATAAGGCCACTTTCATACATTTTCGCTTTTTGTTTTTTGATTTCATCGAAGTTTGTAGGAAAAAAACGATACGTGTCTGCAAATATTTCACATATAATTTATCGTTAACTTTCAAGCCAACCAATCTTAGATGCTTAATGAAATTTATGCTATCATTAAATGCGAAATCTACTATGCCAATAAAGTTAGTGATTTCCAAGTGTCGGAATAGACTTTCAGAATATCGTCGCAAAAATGATTACAGGAAATTTTGTTTGATGCCATCTGAAATGGTGATTAAAAATATAAAAATATCCACTGTGAAATTCGAGACGAAGAATCCATTTAACGAAAAAGAAAGAAGTTCATGAATATTAATTTAACTTAGCAGATTTGAATATGTGGTATACTTGTGAGGCAACAGTTAAAAAAAGGAAAATAACTTCAAAATTGAGAAAATAGCTAAATATAAAACAAGAATTTTGCGATAGTAAGCGCTGCAAAAACCTCTTACAATGGAAATAATGAAAGATGAAAAATGGATAGATGATCGAAGTATTATGAGATTTGAATGATGCTTACTGTGCGAAAATTTCATATTTCATGCATTTGGGAAATATAACTTTGTATCGGTGGTAACAGATTGCACCCTTTCATGAATTTATGTTTTAGTTGATAAATGGATATTTGCCACCATCTAATTTAGGAATGTCAACAGTATTAAGGCCGTTACAAAATTTCAGCTAGGGCTAAGGCGATGTGGAGAGTCTATATGAATGAACGAAACAACCAGGATGTGTTGCGGCGAATATACCGTGACCGGTAAACGAATGCAATAGATAAGTAGATTTTGCACATTCGTGTATATTACTTCTCCAGAGGTGTTGATCCCAACCACTTTCAAGTGATGCATTTGCCTCTCTTTGATCGCGATATTCGATGCTTGGGATCATATGGAAAATAGGCTGCCGAAAGCTGAAAAGAAATGACTTTTTGTTGATATTTTAACAGTTCTAGAGATTTTAGACATTATTTTAATAGTTGTTCATAGGCGGATTTTTTTGAAGCAGTGATCCCAAGACCGAAGATTTCAGAATCATCAAATCCTAAAATCTACTCAAAAATTGTTACACTGAAAAGTTTACAAAATACTGAAGCAGTAAGACATAATGACAAGTTTATAGTGAAACTGCAACAAACCGCATTCGTTTACATCGTACCAAATCGTACACGTGATTTAGGTCACCTTTTCTGAACACGACACTGCTATCGAGATACCATATGACGCCAAATTCTTGCAGAGTTTCCTGAAGATGATCCTCTATGAATTTTACAACTGACGAGAGTGCAAGCGTATAAATAGAGAAAGGCGGCTGTGAAACATGCAAGAACATCAATGACAAATTGACAGCCCCGACTGTGATTGCAAATGACAAGCAGTATTTTTGAAACAAACATAAGACGTCCAATCTGAAAATGAGTTGGATTTAGCTTTCGGCTATTTTCGAATCACTTGAAGGGCAGCGAAACTTTCTGCTATTGCAACTTTTGCCAGAGAAATTATGGAGATACTCGAAAAATTTCTTAAGCAACATATCCGAAAAGCCGAAAAATATTATTGAGTGATGAACAAACTCTAAACGACACAAGTTTATCGTTGAGATGAACTCCTCCCAAAGGAATAGTTATAAACGCATATAATGGAAAATGAAAATAAACTTACTGCTATAATCAACGGTTTCCATCGAAATTCTCCTAACCAATGTACGTATTTCGGATATGCGGAAAAGTCGAATATCCTATATTCAACATTGCACAACTGTCGAATTGCAGATATCGTTAGTGCGTCAAGACCGAGATCATAAACAATCACTTTCTGATATGGCCAAAAGCGTCGAATAGTAGAAATCTGCAATTCATTGAGGATAATTTCGAAGGGCTTTACAAGAGAAAAGATACAGCTGTCTTACAGAACATCTTCATTGTCGTAAGGAAGAGCAAATAACTGCATGGCCTCAAGGATGAGAACTGGAAAATGGAGAGAAGCTTTCTCTTTCCCTCACTTGAGGATAGACGAGGAAAAAGATTTTTGATGGAAAATAGAATTAAGAATAGTTTCGCTATTAGAGTAGCAAGCTTTTCAAGTTTTTTTATAGGCCCTTATAGCAATTAGGTTTTTGAGCATCGTCAAAAGTTCCACTTGATTGAAGATAAAGGCGGTAATCGGATTGATTTAAAATATGGCGTAAAAAATTCCAGCAGTTAAATTCTGTTCCAAAAGCAAACTCTTTTGTTAGGCTTCGTTGTTTGTTGTTTTAATTTCGCAATGGTGAGGCATACGAATTCGTTCGTAAAATGGAAAAAGTGTATTTGAACTCCATGAATATTAATTTTATGCTTACATAATAACTGCCAAGAATGCACCAGAAATGCCCATTAATGGCATATATTACAGCCCATTCATGCTTTACACGATCTAAGATGCAAGTGTTCTTTAAAATTTGCTTTAATTTCCACAACATAGCACTATACATGTATACATTACCAGTCGCTTCGCCTCTGGCCAATGATCTTCGGAAAAAGCGGTTACCATAACAACTGTAGGTAAATCCATCACTTCTAAATCCACATATTTGTTGGCGTCAGTTTCTTGCGATTTCTTTTCTAAAATTCTCAAATAAGCAAAAAATAGAGATCAGCCGATTAAGAACATAACCATCGCAGCAGCTGTCTTATCTTCTCATCTCTGAAACAGCTTCTGGCAAAAATTTTGCCATGTATTGTGAGCAGTTTGGCATACTTTATACTTGAATAACATGTGGCTACTATCCTTTCAATGTGTAGCAGAAAATCAAAACAAATGCTGAGCGTGCGACAACATTGCGACTAAACATACATAATTTAAGTCGAAAGAGCTTTGAAGTCTCTGATGGAACAACAGAATTTTGATTAAATACCTTCACATCTATCTCGGCAGGTTGAAATAAT
Source organism: Toxascaris leonina (assembly GCA_022844705.1). Lineage (NCBI taxonomy): Eukaryota > Metazoa > Nematoda > Chromadorea > Rhabditida > Ascarididae > Toxascaris > Toxascaris leonina. The sequence goes on from JAARMF010000084.1 coordinate 22,506, forward strand.
TTCACTTTGATAGACTATCATTTATACTAAATGTTAAATACATCACTATGTGTGTCGATGATTTCAAATAATTTGAGGCGACTTACTCAATAATCCCAAAGAGTCGAGAAAATGCGCATTCTCGCAGGCAAACTTTTCACCATATATCGAATGATTCTCAGGTAGATGATAACAAAAATCATATTCTTCATTCTGATATGCGCAAACGCATTTGGGATCGATTGACATTTCAAGCTGCAAAAGTTGCTCGGTGCGAAAAAAAAAATAGATGTGTGGTCGTGCAAGCATGAAATTGATAGAATCCAATAGACATAAGCTTTTTTGAACGCATAAAACGCCTTTTTTCAGAGGCACATCGTTATGACGTATGAATGCATTTCCTGAGCGAGTTGTCCTACAACCCATTCGCCTGAACGTTGAAGTCATACAAAAGATACAGGAAGTCACACGATGCGATTCTAGTACGGGAGATTTGTCCGAAAAGCAATCTTTCCGCGTACAGAGGAACGTTCTTTCGAATATTTTCTTAGTTCTAAGGGACCATCATTGGATTGCTCTCTACGTATTCTCACTGACATAAAATTGATTTTCAAGTATCAACAGTGTTGAAGTAGCAAGTTTTATAGCTCCAGCAAAATGCGTCGTAATACAATCCTCATAGTAGACCCAATTGAAATTCGATCGTGTGCTTGCGGTATGAAGATGCATTTCCTCTATAAATCAATTTGTCAAAAGGCTTAAATAGGTTTGCTGTATTGTAAAATAAGATAAATGGCATGATGTTCAGGGTCATTTAGAAAGTTTCTTTGATTATCATTTTTGGGCAGCATAACTCCGTTCAGCTGCAATATTTTGAGGCATAACAAACATTTCTATAATCAATACACATTTGTCACCACCACATGTGCGCATTTGTTCCATTTGCATGAGAATTCGCATTTCTGAAATCAATAAATTGCTGAAAGCACCTTTCAACATCCTTATATTCGCGAAGTTTTCACTTTGAAGAAGCTATCTAAGGCTGTGAAGTGGTAGATTGTTGACGAGATAAGAGGAAATAAGTGAGAGGTCTTCAACGTCCAATTTTCTCAGTTATTGGGCTGCTGTCCTCGCAACATGCCTCATAATTTTATCATGCTACAGAATAGGAGATCTTCTGGCTAATAGCGATGTATCTACTTCTATTGAAGCTTCTTGAATGCCGTTACACTTTTTTACAACAGTGCTGTCAGACGATCGTATGGCCAGTTTTTAAAGTGCTGTAACGGAAGACGTCCGCTGCAGAGGATAAAAGAATACAGCGTAGTCTCCTGCACAACAAGCTGTGGAAGCAAATAGCAAAGGCAAAACAAATATTGAAATAGTTGGGGATAGAAGACTTCTCTGATTTGTCTTATTCTCTCAATATTTTGCAAATAACTATCCACTTCGTCGGAGTTCTAGGCAATCCCCCAATGAGAAAACGTTTCATCGTCATATAAGAATGTCGAAAATTGTTTCCTGCAATCTATTCATCGTATGTGAACTTTTTGTGTGCAAGTCGAATAAGTGCTTCCACTTCTGTTGTCAAATCTGTCCTGAGCATAAGAATGCTGAATTTGAACAATAATATTTAAGGTGGAGCAAAGCTACGCTTGAGCGGTTCAAAAAAAAAACGGCGAAACTTTACATATGACCCATAGCTGTCCTCCATCCATATTGACAATTCATTTTTGTCAACAGCTGCCACATGACTCTATTAGAGATGGCAACAACCACGTTTACCTACTGAATCAGTACAAAGTGTAAAACTTTTTTGTCGCAAAGAAGCAAAACAAAGAGGGAATTTTGTAGGTAAGAGAAAAGGTGTTGTGATAGAAATGACTAGCTAGTTTGAAATTTCTGCTTTTATGCGCTCTGTTGTGAAATATTTCCTACCGATAAGTTCGTTTAGCTATGAATATGGAAGATGGGACATTTTCAGGACTTTTAGCATTAATCTGCCGATACCAGAACAAATAAAATAAGCGTTACACAGCTACTATGCAGTTTATTTTGTTGTAGTTACAGCCGATTATATTGCAAGCATAAGCTCAACAACACCATACCTTGATTGTAGCACGCTCAAAAAGCTGAAATATTTCATCAGTAGCATATATCTTCATCGCATGTTTGATCTTTTAAAGCTCATTTGTTTGAGATGCGCATTTCACGTGCAATGGCATATTTTCACCTCAGTGGTAAGAAAAAGAAAATTTTCAACTATTGTGCTGAAAATTTTATCAAACAATTAGAACAAAAAAGATGGTGGCTTACCTCTAAAACTGAAAAAATTTGAGCACTATAGAGTGCAGCGATTAAAGAGAGACAAAAAAGACATAACGATATCAGAAAGAGGCAACCAAGATGCATTGGTTTTTGAGGGTATTTCATGAACAGATAAGTGAAGCTTCCATATCGAAAAATACGGAAAGGCTGCCTGCAAACGAAACAAATATTGTTTTTTCTTCTAGATTTAGAAGAGACTAAAAAGAACAGATTTCTTCAACAACTCAACAAAGAAATTGATTGCAAGAAGCGGAAATCAACTTTAAAAATGCAACATAGAGGAAATTTTGGCATCGATTGATGAATTGAACCCATAAATTCGCACCTTTTCGAAAAATGGTCATTTTTCTAATACACATCAGGCTCAAGGGTTACACTTTCTTGGCTAGAGGCCAACTGCTGAAGAAGTAAAGCTATAGTGTAACCCAGAAGACAACACCAGCCCGTTTATTACTTTGTTTCACTGAGACGGCACTATGTCTACGCCCTCTTTGTAAGGACGACAGAAACCTGCCACCGTTTTGGTACCAGATTTTGGTAGCAATATTTCTCCCACAACCTACTGCCGTTATTTAAGGAAAAGCCTTCAGAAAATAATAAATTCTTCAGTTCTTCATAGAACTCGTGAAGAAATATGCAAAACTCATTTGCATGACATGCGCTTCCGTCAACTCGTTTCAGTAATACAACCTGTTAAAATAGCTTATTAATATTAAGAGATGCGCATAATGCAATTTCTACTTTTGCAAAATCTCTGCAAAAAAGGATTCACCTCTTCAGGATTCACACAGTGTGAAATGATTGTTGCATCTCTAGCAAAACAACACCATGAATGTGGACAAAACAAAACATTCAGCTGATTTCTTTGTTTCCAGTGCCTCAAATTTATTACCCACCAATCAAAACGCATATTTTAAAACAAACAAAAAAAAAATGCTGCAAATTTCGAAAAAAAAAGCAAACGCTCGAATTACTTTAGCAAATTTGGCGCTCAAATCAATAAATTTCGACATCGATAAATGAAAGTACATATCAAAATCATTAACTATAAGACAATATTGTGGTTGATTTGCCTAATTCTAGTGCAAAGAGATCTTATAACGCTTCTGCAATGGCGAACAATGAGTTGTAATAGGTAACGAGGGCAATGATTCTAGGCGAACATTCACTGATATCTATTGAATAAGAAACCTTAGATAAGCGAACGGTTTCATATGTGTTTATTGTCTCCATGAATTCATGAACTCTTTGGTTAGCTTCAGCTGTGAATCATCGACAACAATGCACTAGGCGCTGAAAATAAAAATACCGCTTGATGAATGCGATATTGGCGTAACTTATTCGAATATTTGCAATGAATTCTTTTGAGTACAACCTCAGTGGTAAAAAGCCCTAAATAGCAAAACATGCAGTTACGATGCATAAAGGCGATTTTCCCACCGCCTTCATGTGTTTATTTTATAAATTGAATGAGGGGGTGAAAGAATTTTTGGTGTAGGAAGTATTTTACAGGCACTTAGCAACTCATAAGTTTCAGGTTTGCAAGAAGAACCATGCAGTCAAAAGGTAAACAAGTGCAAGAGTTGACTTTTGAATTCCACGAATAAATACTCAGAAAAAGATTATTTTTGACTGGATGCAAAAGAATGTCCGACTAGGGCAATGCCTTCGTATCTCATCAAAGCTTTAGTGGGGTGCAAATTTTAGCCGAAAAATTTATACAGATATTTTCTCAAAGACCAAGGAAGAGAGTGATGAATATATACGATTTTCATTCAACGGTTTAATAAGCCATTACAAAAAGGAGATGAGATCAGATCGAAATAGAGTGAAAGGCAAATTTCTCTGCGTTTGCGCCCAATTTTTATGCTTCATACAAGTGCCCTTTTCTTCTATTCAGAAACTGATAGAGTGAATTCTTTTCTTATATGAGTTTTCAAAAAAAACCTGAGAGATATATATCAGCTAGTGATTATACAATATTCTGGAGCACTTTTGTTTAGAAACCAAAAAGTGCGAAATACTGATATTAACACAAACACAAATTCGGCATCGTCAACTTCAAAGAGATGCGACGTGATCAAGTTTCTCGGGCACGCCATGTCTGTGCATACAGCACGGCAAAAATGTATATTGAATTATTGCTGATTATTCGACCTCTTTAAAGTCTCACTCAAATTAAATCAAGGAAAAGCATGTGGGAATGAGAAAGTACTCATAGTTGAGAAAGAACGGAAGAGAGGAAATAGTAAAGGCACATCGGATATTGAAAGTTGCAAAAGCGCCTCCTCACGCAGAACATCAAGCTGTCGGTAGTGATTCGATAAAATCAGCGCAGCAACACATGCAAATACTCGAGCAATTAACGCTGATTGCTTCTGCAATGAGCGTGAATTATCATCGCTGATGAAGCAACATTTACCATTTCTTCGTTTTAAAGACATCCTATACAAAGCAAATCTCCACTCATATTGATTCCACAGTATATGCGATAAAATTCCTACTTTTTCCTAGGAAAGATGTAGAAGCATGGTTTAGGTAATAATAGAAAATACGCGCCTTTAAAAAGAAGGAGAAAAACTTGCTTGAGATCGACTCTGCACTGCATATTTGCAATCGTCAAGCACATATTCCTGTGAAGTATAATCGAAGAAGGCAGGTTGAATTCACTGGACACCGACATTTTGATCATTTGCGAATTTTCTTGTCAGTCGAAGATACACGTGCACCTATGGAAATATTAAAACCCTAGTAGTATCTAAAAAGTGCTATTTTAAATATTTGAAATCACGACATTTTCTTGCGCTTCAAGAAAGGACCAATAAAATTCAACGCAATAGTTTAAAAATAACACTAGAAATTTCAGCAACAAGCTATGCAAAAAAGTATGAAAGTTCAACGCGAAAACTGCGATCGAAAGAGCCAGAAAATTTCCTCGACATTAAAATCTTGTGATAAATTAGCTACACATGTGAAAAGGATCGAAAACGATTGTGCAGAGTAGGATTTCAACCAAAAAGCGAACAAAACACATCATTGAACACATCAATATCTTCAAAGAAACGACAACCACTGCGCTACAGCAAAAGATCGAAGCGCCTGTTGCTGTGCTTTGTCTGTCTGAGAGAGGATTGCGAATGAGTTGCGAATATCGCATTAGCTGCACCTTGAACAAGTCTCTAAACGTAGAATGGCGTAGCAGCACAACAGTTGCCGAAAATGTTGGCCCAATTTAATTGAATGCAAGCAAGTGAGTCATATCAACGAGTCAGAAATAACCAGTTGACAGAGAAATATGAGGAAATTAATATGGAAATGATGTTAGTTAACCATGCGAAAATTGCTTGGCTAGCGGCTTAGTGGTTAGCCGATCGCATGATCAGCAATTCAGCATGGTAAAAGCAAGTAGATGAGTAGAAGAACAAACCGTATGTTTTCGAGCGTTGATATCCGCATTTTTTTGAATGGTACATCCCGAGCAAATTTGCTTCAATTTTTACTGCAGTCAGTACTTTCTCTGCATCTCAAATTGCGTGAAATTCAGAGGAAGCCGAAAGAAAATCAACCCAACGAGCAACCGAAATCAGTTCATCAATTGACCTCTCTAAAGCTGCTAAAAATCCTTTATGAAACATGTGTCATCACAAATCATTAAGATTACTGCATCTGCGTTTTGCAATAAAGCGCTATAGATTTCAGTGCTATTGGACGATGGAGTATTCATGCAACTGATACACCGAATTCAAGTCAAGAGTAAATTTTGCGATAAAATAAAGAAGGAGATGTGGATGTTGCAAGTTTTGTTGTCATATTTCTCACTGGCTCTAATTTAGCGCAATGGATCTAACTAGCAGAGTCACTATTTATCATATAATAAGACAACAACGAGAATAATTGGCTTTCCTACAAATCAATCGATTGAGCGGAATATTCAACGAAATTTATTTCCCTTAATAAGATCGATATTGACGCAAATGTACATTTGCACGTTTCGTGCTCTCATATTCGCAATTTGCACAGCAAATAATCAGTCAAACCGAGGCTAATAAACAGTGTCGATTGTGTTCACCCAAAGTTCGTCGCCATAGGCTTTCTCATTCCTGACTTGAAAGCATTCAAAAGGCAGCCATATAGACAGACACAGACGCATACATTTCCACCGAAGTGCGCAGACGTTGTATTGCCATAATGCACTTTCAAAAATATGTGCGAAAAGGGCATGGAGAAAACAGCCTTACACAGGGCATGGAGAAAACAGCCTTACACATTTAATAGCATCGAGAAAGATGACAAGGCTGGAAGAGAGAAGAAAATGATGACCGGGGACAGCTGAGTTGAGCCCGCCTAGTGTCCGAAAAGAAAAGATCCAATCGTCAACAGTTGTAATGCAACTCCGGTGAGCCTCAAAGGTGTAATTGAATTTCATATCTTTTCATGTCTGGGTTTCCTCGATGATACACTCTCTGGACCAGTGAATGTGAACTGCTTTTCGGCACTAGCTCAATGGAAGCTTACAAGGCATTGATCCATCGGTCTAATTAGACTGCAAGTACGGGCGAAGTTTCAGTGAGCTGACAGCATTAGCTAAGTAGGAATAAACGCTGCTTCTTCTTGGCAACATGAAGAGAAGCTCCGAAATTGAATGAACTCCTGCGTATCAAAATTTGTTGAAAGCTCATTTCGGGCAGTTCTTCAGACATTCATTCTCCAGCATTGCTACAGCAATTTTTTGCTGAAAAGTACTGAATGCCTATAGTATTAGTACTGCCATGCCTATAACTTCATATGCATGAAAAAATGAGTTTTTATTCGTTCCTCTCCTACTTCACTATTCTATAGCTTCATTATTTCATTATTCTCGACCATTTCTTTTTTCCCGAACAAACAGTCTAATTTGACCGTCGTAAACTCACTGAATTTTTGAACAGGGCATTTCTAAGCAATGGTAGAAACTGCGCAATCGATTGCATAAGATAAGTCGCATGAATATCAGAAATTTCGGTGATTTTTACAGTTACATGACAGTTTCTGAATTTTCTAAAGGAGGACCATTTTCGAGGAAGAAAAATTGTTGTTTTCACATGATTTAGAGAGAAAAAAATGTAGACTAGCTACGAGTGCTGCTTCACGTTTTCTACATAGCAATGAGAAAGCTTCTGAATCAACAACAGCCATTGATAATGCAAAATTTTGGAACAAATTCATAGTGACTCATTAAAAGGTTCATCCGAAAAGGTTTCTCATTTTTAATTCTATTTACAAACATTTGCTTTCGCAACATTATGAGGAAGCTTGTGGATTGCATTAGTTCAACTAAGCAGAGCACTTTCAAGCACTAATACACAATTTGGTTGCGTTTAACAAGGAAATGTGTTATAATCAATTGCATAAAATGTCACAGAAATAATGAAATATGTGAGAGTGAGATGATCTTTCTTCATTATACGTAGCACAAATCACCATCAAAGTTCTAAGATCTCATTTGGTTGCCTAAATTGATTATGTTGAAGGCGGTATCGTAAACGAAGAATGAGGCGGTAGATAACAAATGTGCGACTGCATTTTGATGAATGGGGTAAGTGAATTGTTCGTTGCTGCAAAGCAAATTGCTGATTACGTTCGGGATTTAAGGGGGTTGCGAGTGATCGACTGCAGCAAACATAATCTTCAACAAATTCGCATGCGAATGGAAACCAAATTTAATCCAGAGAATTTAAGCATACTACATTAATTTTCAAAAAAGTGGTTTTAAGCAGCATTCTAAATGTCTATCTTGAGGTTGCACTCGAATTTTGGTGACATCTGTGGAATTTTATTACTTGAGTAATTTTCTGCGGTTTCTGCTTCTAACTTAGAGTGGTAGTGCTGAGGAAAAAAGACCACAAAAATGGATATATCTGTGCAATTTCATCTACTTAACAAGGTAATTTTAACTAATTAGAGAGCACTTTTATTGTATTGTCGCGTTTCAAATACACTGAATCCTGGAAGCCGCTTCCTCTAATAAGTGCAAGGCGCATGCATGGATACAGATTGCCCTCGGGTGAACGTTTATCTTTTTCCAAATCATTCATACACGCTGGCATTAGGCTTTTAATCGAAGAGATTTTAGTTCAAATCACACATCAATAATTGCTGATAGTGGAAAAGAATTTCAAGACATCATGAACGTTACCTCGATGAAATATCGGACAACGTGTCTCTTTATTTCTTAGGGCACTGTAGTTCACGTATAATGAAATTTCCAGTCCTCTGCCCTCCCTATTCCTGCAAAACTTAGGTGAATCTTGAGGGCGATGTATACAGCAGTTTGTCTGAGGTGAGGCGGATAAAAAGTTTGCCCATAAATGTTTTACATCAAAAAATTAGAATATTTGTCTTCATCGTATAAACGATGGCATCGTCAAGCTATTCGATTTCTCCGGTGTATGAGAAGAAAAAAATTGCTGAAAGATGTTGACATCTGCTCGAGAATGACATTAATTTTTATATGCACCTCTACTGTACGCTCAATAAATCATGAGTGAAAAAATGTAGTCATGCCACGTTCAGGTATAGCTAGTAAGTTAAACTAAAGTCTAGGTAAAATCTATCCACCGCAGCACCACACATGCGACAGAGGTAAATCATGGCATCTGGCTAACCGCGCTTCTGGTCTTCGGTGTTAGATGGAGCGACGCAAAGACCGGAGCAGATGCAGATGCAATGCCTGCTCAATGCAGGCACAATACAGCTACAGCATCCCCTCCAGAAGGTGCCCTCGATCAACCAAGATGGAAGAGGCATTACGCATGCGATGACTCCGAAGGAGTTCGGGAACGAGCGAAGAAATGTTGGTGATTGAATGGAATGAAAAGTTTCAGCAGGCTTTTTTATCAAAGTTTTTTAGAAATTTAGATAGGTTATTAGCCTTGAGTGTTTTTATTCTGAAGGAGGAGACCACATTTCCGATTCTTGAATTTGAATTCTTAAAACATTAGAAAGCCTAAAACTGCAGTAGACAAATCCGGTTGAGAAGTGGAATAGCTTAGTGGGTTTTACTTTTTTCTTCCATTTGTAACCTTTTTCTATTTTTCTGATCTCTTCTAGAATTCTTTATTGATATCGATTTCACATCAAGGCAAAAAAAATTACTGCCGAACTGGATCAACAAAAATTTCATCGCTGTATATGTGGCAAAGGGTGAATAAAGAATGCTTTGCCAAGGAAAACTTTGTGTTTTTTCTTCACTGATAGGCAATCACTGCAGTTCTTCCAATCCATTGTTCTCATTTGATTTCCTTTTTTTGAAGCTCTTGTAGATTTTTTTCTTTTCGTTTCGCATTGAACTAAATTATATCAACCTTGGATGGAGCAATTTTTTTTCAGGAAGTGTTTCTTAGATTTTCAAGACATACAAAGCGTAATTACTCTTTAGAATCGTTTGAAGCTCAATAAATATTGAAGCATAGGTTGGCTACATGCGGACTGCGGCGAATGTCTCAAAGCGTATTTTCACTTTTGAATATTCTCTTGAGGAATTGCCGCGAAGGTAGAAGAGACCCTTTCTCACTCTCAACATAATGCTCCTTTTCGTCACTTCTCCAGCAATAGCTTCATAATGAACTACGATGGAGACAAAGATAATGACTATCTTTTCTACTTATGAGAGACACAATACTTCTCTACTGCCAGCTTCAGAAGCAGTTCCAACGGAATAAACTGAAAGCCTTTATAAGTTTTTCACTGTGTAAAACGATGTGACTATGCGTATCTGTTGAATATTCACATAACATTGTACGCCAATAAAGTCGTTTTTAGTTTGGGTTGCTTGAATGTTTCTTTGTGAGGGAAAAATTTGCTGAGGTAGCAAGCTTCGTTGCTGAAATATCGATTTCTCACGGATATTTCAACATTTTTCAACTCTGCTTCAAATGTATTATGTAGCACAATTACCGCTAAAGAATGATTTCAGCAGCAACTCTCTCTTCAAAATAGAAATTTTAATTGCGAAGCTCACCGCACATACAATAAAATGTTATTGTGTGGAATATGGGGCATGCAATATTGCCACCTTTCAATGATGAAAAAAAAAAAACTCGCGTCCAAATAAAAAAGAGTGCCATCGTATGTCAAACAAGACTTCCTCTAGCATCTTTCAAAAATTTGCATTTGAAATGCTTATCATAGGAATTCTATGTCTGTGCATATTTATGTGTGCCTGTCAATCTGTTCCTACTCTGAAAGTTGTTGCGCGAGCGCTGATTCCGATGAAATTCAGTATCAAGGGAGGGAATGGTGATGACGATTTCAATCTGTCCCTATAATACTTTCAGATCGTGCACCATTTAAACCCAAATTACAAAATTTCAGTTACAATGTTCACTATGGAAGATGTCAAGCACCATCGCTCACGTTGACGTATCAACTTCTCAGTGTGTTAGGGCTTCTGAGACAGTTGATGTCTCAGAAGCCCTAACACTCTGCTGAAGGTTTACCTCAACGGTAAAATTTCACTCAAAACATGGCATCATTATTCCACATATTTCTCTATTTGTCAAACAGCTTTATCGCAATGTTAGGTGCATGTCATATTAGCTTTTCTAGCATATTTCCTCATTTGTTTATAGCCCTGTCCACTAAACCAACCGTTTTCACCAACTTCAAAAAGAAAACTCATGAAATGTTGCTCCATCAGCAAACGATACTGGCCCTTTGCTTTTCAATGGGAACAAAGATTGTTTTCAGTTTGATTCAGAAATTCTGAAGCATCAATATAGAAGGATGAGGTGACAACGGAGGTGAACATTTCAAAAAATATAAGCCTTCAGTTATGAAACAATACTGGTTGTGATAACAAATTCATTGTTGCAGATTTTGTGGCTCAAATATTGAAATATTAAATACATAGACAAACATGCACCTTATGTAAAGAACGACAACAACAGAGCATGTTTCCTATAGAGATTTATTCGCAGAGTACTGAAGGAAAATGCATGATTCGTTGTTGTTTTTTTTTCCTCTTCAAAACGACATCGCAAATCTCGTCGTTTCGATGCGCTGCTTGATAGTGCTGCAATGATGCTATGCTTTTCTAAAAACTGGTTGCACTTCAAATATTCAATTGTAAGCATAATTAAATAACACAATAAATGTGATAAAAATGATAGTTTATTGCGAATACCCACTGAAAGTGAAATATAAAATAGTGCTTCAGCCGTTTCGCGAAGGCTTCATCAAAAAAAAAATTTTGGGTCATATCTCGCACGATCAACGAACTAGCTTAATCGTTTCAAGTGAATATGCATTCTTAGATGAAGTGAAATGATCGATTTCGTTTGCAATTGCTGGAAGAGTTTCATTGCTTTATTACAGAGGTGATTACGAACGGAGGTTGTTCGTTAAAATAGATGAAAGCTGCGTGCATAAAGTGAACTGTAATTTCAGCAGCGAAACTTTTCAGCGAATAAAATGTTCTTCTTTGTCATATGTTAACGTCATAGGGAGTCGGTGGCTCAGTGGTAGAGCCTTCGCTTGTTAAGCGAAGAGACCCGAGTTCGATATCCCCCAGCTGATTTTCCAGCGGATCGCCAGAAGGTTGACCACGAGGAGTTCCAAAAATCTGGTCACAACAGCCATGTGTGGTTGTCAGCTACGGGAATCGATAAAACTACAGCTGTCTTTGTATCTTGCATCTCTGTATGTTAGCGTCATAGATCACCGAATAGCTATTATTAAGCTTTGTGGAATAATTCTTGTGAATGGCTTTTGATGATACTATATACTTTTAGAAAGGCGTTCTTCGCAGATATAAGATTTCGAAATTTGCAATTTATGAAGATTTTCTCATTCAAATTTAAGACTCACTCTCCTACTAAGTTTGAGTGAATATACAATTTTTGCTTCATCATAGCTTCTCGTTTTTTTTCTTACGACCAGTTGAATTGTCTCAGAGAGATACACGAAGATTGCTTAGTCAGAACTCATATCGTTGCCAATGAATGTAGTTTCGACAGCACTTTTGAGGTTGAAGAATTTCTCTTTCTTCAATTCTGCAAACGAATTCAGCTCTCTTCCGAATGAACTTATTTCTGTTTGAAACAGATAAGCTTATAGTGTCCACAGAGAGATCCTTTCGGCGCTTTCAATAGGCAATAATTCTCTGAGTGTATTTCACCTGAAGTTTGATGTCACGAGTGAAATAAAAACCAAGTTGAACAAATGCTTCATTGCAAACACAAAAGCAATTATGATCAACGATAGCCATCGATCATTGAAACACAAAATGTTGTAATTTGATAGGAAATGCCCCACAAAAAACAAAAAAACATAAATAATTCGCAAGCGTTGCTTTTAATGGAATTAGGTGTAAATCTAATATTCAATGCATTATATTCATAAGGTTTCGGTATTTGTCGTGTGAATGAAATCACTCCATCGGCAAAATTCAATCAATTTTTTCATTGCAATACTTTATGAAGTGATATTTGTTGCATAGAATCAAAATAATTCTCCTCATTAATTCGTCAACAACTCACTTCCAAAGTGCAAAGTTCAAAGAAATTTCTGGAAAAAAAGAAGACAAAACACGAAGTTAGTATGTAATAAACTATGACGACCGCATAGTGTCAGTGAAGAACAGCAATGATAGCTTTCTAACAGGCTGATGGATTCTTTGAGTGCTAAGTGGAGTGTCTCTGCTTAATGTCAGACAGATCTTGTTTACATAACGATGCCAATGACAATGATGATATAGCAAACGTCGGCTGAAACAAACGTCTTATAAAATTTCCGAAATGTGTTTTAGTCACGTCTTATAAAATTTCTTGCATCCGATGCGTGAATAAATAAATAAGTGATCGGTTGAAATACGTGAACAAATAAATGAACCAAACAACGAACAAGCGAACAAACAAATGGACGAACAAATAAATGAATAAATAGACGAGCGAATGAGCGAACAAATAACAGACAACCTACCGATGAATTTACTGCAATGCTAGCAATAAACAAAAAATCACAAACGGCTTATGTTATTACTTGCAACAGTACATCGTTCAGAACCATCTAATTTTGTGTGAGGTGACTAGAGCAACGATCGAGTCGATCATAAACAACTGCTTCAATCCCTGTGATGCAATAAATTTGAATTCCATATAGCATGAAATGTGTTAGATGTTGCGTTAAAAGAGGATGGAATGTTGGTTATCCTCGAGAGTGATAGCTTGTCATATGATAAGCATGTCAGCGTCCAACTCGGTATCAAACGTTGTTTTCTATGGTCATCTAGAGAGAAACAAAGCTGTGAGGAAAGAAGAAAATGTAGGGCGAAAGCGAATGAATCGCTACAAAGATGAGTGTTGATGCTGATCAGTTACGTAGAAAACCATTCAGTGTGAGCTTTGGCACTCACATATTTTTTCAGCAGTAGAAAGGCATCGGTCAATTCATTCCATTTCATATGATGGTTTCTATTCCCCCCACCCTCTCCCCTCCCATTTTTTTTTTTTTTTGCTGCAACTTGCTAGCTAATCAAATATCCATACTGCAATAATATAGTCCCTTCTTTTCTTCAAAAGATGCTTTAAAGAGATTCAGTTTTAGCGACAAATCTACAGATGTGAGGAAAAAGAATTTTTCTAAAATATTTCTGCACTTAATGGCGCATTTCTTTCACTTTTTTCGGGCTTTTGCTAGAAAATTTTGCGTGTTTTGCATGCTGCTCAACGGAGCATTCGCTTAGCTCGCTAAAACGTCAAAATGATAGGGAAGAAAATTATTGCGCACGGAAACTTGTCAATTTACCGTGTAGTTTCACTTTTTCTGCAACCTTACTGAGCAATTCTCCTTCGCAGGGAGAAAAAAGGACGAAGAAAACTTGTAAAATGACAGTCGAGCCTGATTTTGCGACGTCTTGGAGCTGGCACGATTTTAATCATCTATTACGTGGTCCAAAGTGCAACACTGTTCGCCCTGCTTTTTTGCATAATCGATACGCACGAGCTTGCAGCTCCTGGTTGGTTGGCCGGTGGATGATTGCGGGCAGAGTGTGGCCAGTCTAACAAAGCTAGCAGTCGACGTGCGCTGCATACGTTGGCATTCAGTGACGTAACAGAAGAGCGATCGCTGCACGTGGTGCAATTGCACCATCGCACTGTGCTTATATAGCGATATAAAAGTGTTTTAATAATCGTTTTGCATATTGTCGATCGGTTGCCAAATAAATTCACGTCTCAGAATATGCTTTGCTCTTTGTTTGTCATCTATACTAGACCATTCCTGTGTTAATTTTTAGTGTTCGTCGATGTATATTAGATTATTCACGCGTTGTTCAATCATTTATCTATCATTAGTTCACTTTAATTTTTTACGTTCCACATACAGACTTGAAGATAGTGATGCACCTTTATTGGCTTATCAGTGAGCTTTTACCTGAACTCGTTTAACACGCACTTGATGAAGTGGCTTATAATTCCCGATTGTTATTGTGCTTCAATACGAATGCTTTGAATTTGAATAAATTTCAATTCCAGTTTCAGTTCCAGTACGAATTTAAACAAGCTACAGGTAGGAAACACGTTCGAAAAGATTTCCCTTTATATTTTTACTGAAAAAATTCAACGCGAAAATTTTTTGTTAATAATAATCTCGCTTCTAAAACTTATACCAATCCTTTTTTTCACTTGTAGAATCAATGAAATGGAGCTTATCCAATAAGAGGAAGAATCGCATAGATTCTTATTTGAAGGGAATAATAAATGATCCATTGGATTTCACCTCTTCTTCAAAGTTCCAGTATTCTAACACTGATATAATTGCATCGAAATATTGAAAATATTTGTGTGCTTTCTCTTTGCTGCGTAATCTTTCCGAAAATTTTCTTCCTTTAAATTTAATAGAAAATTTAATTTTGCAAAGGTCCTTTCATTAAACACTGTCGGCCGACCACTTATCTTCATAAATTCGCTATAATTGCAATTGACTGCTGCTCTTTCAAAAAATGTTTCAATATTTAAAAGATGTTTGAATCTTTTTCTGACGATGGATTCAAACAAAATGCGTAAGATGCCAAAATTGTTGTTTTAATTTCTCTAGTGGCAATTATATCGATATCTAATAAAATTTGTTGCAACTTCTCACAAATCTCGCATTGGAAGGTTGAATCTCGATTTGCAAAGTTCTTTTCTTACTAAAATATTTCCCATTTTGTTGAAGATAATCGAATTTTTGTCAGAAGGATTTCCCCATGTCAGATTACGACATGAAAGAGCGCTGAAAAAAATTCACCTTTCGTCAAGAAGTGGATAGTGTCAAGAAGAAGTTTCATTCTATAGAAAATAGTTCGCCTTTAAGCCGCAAAGAATGCTATTTTTTGTCGAAGCATGAATCGCAAACTGTGCAGTCTTACATCGTCCAAAAGAAAAAAAAGAAAAGAAAAAGGTTTCGCCGACATAAGAACATTATAAAAATCTTGCCACAGTAATATTCATCTAATACTTTCATGAAAATTTATCAACGCAAATAATTCATTAAGCAATTGTACCGAAATTCTCAAATTTTCCATTTTCATTGTGAATTGTGCCCAATTTTGAAAAGGTGGGGTTGCAGGTGTCACACGCGACTGATTTTCAGAAACTAACGTCATTGCGATCATTTTTACTTCCCCATTAGTCATCGTTAAATCTCTATATAAAGTAACCATATAGCTATGGAATATTAAAATAAGTTTTAATGAGCAATGAAATGACCAAAAGAGCGGAATATTTTAAAGAGAACAAATCGACAAAGTGTTACTTTTTCTTCCTCAGGTTTTATGAAAAAGCCAAACGTTGACAGTCTAACGCATTGCTTGAAATAAACATTTGTGTAGACACGCTAGACGAGGAAATTAATGAATCAGCAGTGCCCATTTGGTCAGTGACACGGCTTTGTGCCAATAAAATTCGTTATTCGTCGAAAACGACGGCGAAACTTTTTTTCTGTCTGTTATATCATGAGAGTGATACAGCTCTCCCTCTCCCTCACCCCTATATTGAGGAAAGCAGTTTGGCAGTTCGTTTTTTGTGACATTCCAAAAACTGACGCGTTGTTTCATTTAATTACCGCAGTTCACTTCAATCTATATTGGAACGGTTCTTGGGAAATAGGCTTCATATTAATTCTGTTTATCATTGTTAGAATGCGGTAATTGCAAAGGGCAATGATGGACACGAGATTGTGAAGGGTGGAAGTGGGGGAGGTGGTGGGGGTGGATGATCCTAATAGTGCCAGAACCTCGAATGCACCAAGAAGAAAATTCTGTAGTCCATAACTGTGGAAATTATAAACAAAAAACAATCTAAAAGCCAACGAGATCAGAAAATAAC